>OX382224.1:11340233-11369582 GCA_947507525.1 Apamea epomidion | reverse complement strand
GGTCAGCAGTAACGCTAGCGACCACTAGACCAACGAGACAGTATACAATCATCTTTCTCTAAAGAACAACTCGAAATTTTTCGAGTAACGTATCCACGTTAGAGCTGATAAAACATAATACTTACTTCCACGTATCCTTTAGCTGCCGCGACGTGCAGCGGGGTGCTCCGTTTGAGTCCCTCACTTCCACGTAGCCGTTAGCTGCCCATTTGCGAGCGTCGCTCATCAGGGTGTCAAATTCAGCGTTGCGATATTTATCGCAGTCCACGCCTGCGCAACAAAAGAATATAGGTCAAACATAGAAAGGAACCAATATATATATTAATATTGTCAGGTTTAGCAAATATATCAGCGACTCTAAAATTAATGGCGGGATAAACTGGATTTTTAATTTAATAACATGTACAAAAACAAAGGAGCAGATGTTTTCTTAGCCAGTAAGTACCACATAGTTGGTGATTTATGTGAAAACTTGCAGTAAGCTTTAGGCCACAAAGACAATTCAACTTAAATGTCATTAATTATATGTATCATAGGTTTTACAGCCATTTAGTCTATCATAGATCTTAGAGCTATTGAAGTTCATATGTCTTAAAGCATAAACAGATGTATTTCGTAGTACTAACCCTTGTCATCGATAATTTTCTGCAGCATGTCGGCCATAGCATCGCTTTCGGCGATGTCCACGGGCAACTCTCCATCGTAATTCACAGCAGAAACATCGGCGCCGTTTTCTAAGAGGTATCTGAAACAAAAATTTTACAGTTGTTAACACAAAACTTGAACAGTAATCCATGCTAGGATGGAATTTTTAAGAACTGGAGTTACCGATATTGTTTGCAGAGCTAGCAAGGTAAGGTGGGCCCGGCCTGTAGAAGGATTGATGTCTGTTAGGGCAAGGACGTTACGAGTCCTTGTGTGGCGAGAATGGCATCGGCAAGTGTAGCGTGACACGCCTCAAAGCAAGAAGGGCCGTCGATCTTATAAAACTGGCTGGGGACAGACTAGAGATTTACAAGGCTTCTAACCACGTGTTGTGGCGCTTAACATGTCCCCTAGAATTTGAAATTGAATGCCACAAAGAGAAGCTGGCAAACCCATCCAAGCCAGCTGAATCATTATAGCAATAAATACCCAGTATTAGGAGCCAAGAATCTATCATTCAAATACATTATGAAAATATTCGAGAAGTCGAGAGTGGCCTAAAGGTAGGTATATAAATAAGTACTACGCAGATGAAGTCGTAGGTGGTCACTATATTTATGTGTAGTAGTAGTACCATTCTTCTCTCCTCTACCTACTTGTACCTCATCTTTGCTACAGATTTTTCTGGACCTCGATGGACTAGGAGGATCACCTAACGTTAGTTGCTATAAATGCATTTATTACGCGATTATTCGTTACATCTATCAGTCACATGCTCTAAGAGTTAAAAATAATATTACATAATAATTTACGTAACTACGATTTTCCCGTAACGTATGATATATTGACGTCAAAAATCAATTGTAAAGTAATAATTTTCCTGGTGATTCAGATTCATGATGATAAAGAATGCTGGTTGAAAAATAGGGCACCAGCGTCAGCGGTAGACTATCAGTCGAACTGTGAATAATAACGTAACATATTCCGTCCGAAGCAAACCAAAATAGTGAATATAAATTATATTTTTTTAAACTATTTATTGTCATTCACCACCCCCTGATGAGTTTCCGTTAATTATATGGTTATCTATCACATAATTTATTTTATACACACTTTATACAAAGAAAACATGACAAAATCACCATTATTTACACAAAATCATAAGATACTGTTACTGGTTTTGAGCCGGGATTAAAATAGTACTATAGTATAAGCAGCCTACAGTGTTCCCACTGCTGGGAATCAGGCCTCCTCTCTGAGAGAGGGAGTGGGCTAATTAATCTACCACGCAAGCCTAGTGCGGGTTTAGTAGAAGTTAAATGTCTTTGAATAAATATCTTTGAATTTACGGTTCTAGGACATGCCGGTTTCCTCACGATGTTTTCCTTCACCGTTTTGAGAGCAAGATTAAAATAAACAACATTATTTCAACAAAGTAATTTTCACAAGAAAAACTCAGTGACATTACAATGTTATTGTTTGTCAATACAGCAACAGTAACAAAAGATAGATTATTAGGAATACTAACAGGAAAAACTGAACAGTTTCTTGGAAGATGATATAACATTCTCAAAATGCGTTGTGATTTACACCGTCTGATCGAATAACCCACGTGATCGAGAATATTCTGAGCTTATAAACTAATATATGCGTAATATATTAGTTCATATTACTATTTTAGACAAACCAAATGCAGTGTTCAATAATGGTAGGAAAAATAGCTGTTCACCGAGTGCAGTAAATAGAATGTGGCGAATAAATAAATTGAAATTTATCCTCATTTTGCATATCAATGCAAGCAAAGAGAAAATAACAAATAAATATAAATAATTTGCTAGTCGGGCAGCGTTTATTAAAGTCGTTCATTATTGCGTTTAGGTATCTAAGTAACAGACTGTTAGCACGTCATACCACACGGATCGATTACTCCAATTGATCACAATTTGTAAGGGTTAATTGACTGCAGTTTATTTATTTATATTACATACCGACACATATGCTATGATTGAAATCATGCGACATAACATAGCCATTGCGCCGACATGAACGCAGCGCCCAATTTCCAATTCTCACTTGGCCAACTCTAGAACTTCGCATTCATCATCATCATCATCATTGACTGGGCAGCACCCTAATTGTGTAACTCACGATCAATCGGAATCGGTTTAATTTTGACAGTTCAACAACATTCATTGTGTTATTTACGTGGTTGAGCAGACAATTTTTTCGAACTTATGAAGCAATGGATTAGCATTTGCTTCAAATGATTCAGATTCCGACTGATCGTGTGTTACATAATTAGGCTGCAGGTCCACTCAAATCTGTATGGTTATTTCCTCAAAAGACCATCTCAGACAATAACCTGCACGGTCCTCATATGGCCTGGCCTGATTGATTATTTTTATTTTTTAAAGAGATTGTGACCTCTTAGTTTGTTTCCGTCTTTCTTCTCAGAGTAGTTAAATAGAAAACACCGAACTCGTCTAGTTTTAAAAACATAATTTAATTTTGACGTGGAAGTGTATTTTGAACGAATTTACAGAAATAAATGTCATTTATCATCATCATTTATCCTATATCAACACAGGACATTCAACTCTTATCCTCAATCACTATATTCAGTTGCTACTAGTAGACACCCTGCGAAGACCATCGCTCCATCTAGCCTCCCGATTTACGGTTTCTATTTAATTAAGAACACGACTACCCAAACGGTTATCAGCTCTATAACTGATATGGTCGGCCCCTCCAGCATACTTATTCTTCGGCTATGTCGGCCACTCTGATTTTCAGCCGGACACCCTCCTCATTCCGGATCATTATCCGAACTAAGCAGTATGTATCCATTTTAATAGTTACGACTATCTAAAGAAGGACACTAATTAGGTACTCATTTTGGACCACATGAGAGTTTAATAGAACCATTCATGCGGATCCAATCCAATAATCCATATTTGGTGAATAACTACAAGGTAATTAACTTCAACATGATATGATTTGGGGGCCACCCATAAATTACGTCACACGAATTTCATGACCCCCCCCCCCCCCCCCCCGCCTCCTCCTTGTCACAGCTGGTCACATTTGTGAGACTCCCTCCCTCCCTAGTTTGAAGTCACATATTTTGCAATTTTACATCTAGAAATTATTGAATTAAAACAGCAGTCGCGAAATTGGTTTTATTTCCATTTAAATTATTTTTTTATCAAATTAACATCAAATCAAACATTTCAAGAAATTAACAAAACAAAAAACGATTAATTATATTAATTAAAGATACAAAACTTATTCATCTGACTCCATGGACGTTGAACCCACTCCTTTAAATTATTTATAACTTGCATAGCAGCCACTTCGTTGGGGTTGTTAATGTCAGGAACATTCGTTGTGTCAACATCTTTTTCATCCAACCATACAGCATCATCGTCATCATCCAAGCAAAGAATTTCTCTGCCACGTAATTTATGGATGGCCCCTTAGCTAAATACAATGAATGGCATCGTTCACAGAAAACCCAAAGACTATTAGGTCAGTGTGACTCAACCTTTTGTTTACAGTCGCCTATCGTGTGTCGCACGCTGCGTCAATGTAGCGTTATTCATCATTATAATATTATTATGATGGCACAAGCAAGTCATTATTGATTGATAGGAAATTATAATTCGGGAAAATACCGGAACTATCCCTCTCTGGGGAGGACGTTCTCTTTACGCGCCCAGCCAGTTTAATCTTGATTAAACTGGCTGGGCGCGAAAAGCCAACCAACCCATCGATACTTCGTACCGATGGGTTGACTAAAAAAGTCATTATTGATTGGTAGGAAATTATAATTCGGGAATGTACCGGAACTATCATTCTCTGGGAAAGACGTTCTCTGTTCGCGCCCACCCAGTTTAATCAAGCCCCTTAGACTCCGTACTGATACTGATGGGTTGACCAAAATAAGTCAATACCAAATCATATAAGTTTACACTACATTTTGAAGGTGCAATTCCAAAGCATGGACAAATATCTCAACTAACTCAATGCTTTCCAAATAAGTAAATCGCATGCATGATAGTGTAAGTACATGATGATCTAGCTAATAAAATCACTTACGGCATGAATGAATCGCTGATGAATCAGCAACAGCGTGGAAAGAAACAGTAAGGGAAGCTTACTACACCTTATTTTGCAATATGGTATAAACTACTATATGTAAATTAAGAGCATAAATACTAGATTTTTGTTTACCTAGCTATGCTGACAAAGCCGCACGATGCGGTGGCGTGCAGCGGAGTCCATCCCTCGTTGTCTCCGCGATTGACGTCAGCGCCATGCGTCACAAGGAACTCCACCATGTCCAAGTTGTCGTCTATGCACGCCTGAAAAAAACATGTTGAGGTTTTGCGTTAAGAGGTTTTATGAATCCAATAAAAATTAAGTCTACAATTTAAGAGCGATACACCAATACAACGTTCCTACAATCGATATCAATAATAAGTCTCGTAAAAACTGGCAGAGGTTTTCAATTATTTGCCTGGAAGACATATGTATTTCAAAAGCTATAAACAATCCGCTACAAAAAATCAAATCAGTAACTTTTACAAACGAATTTATTAGGTAAAATTTACCTAATAAATTCGTTTGTAAAAGTTACTGATAACTTAATAGCGGTCACATCACACGCAGCGCAAAAAAGTGAAAGATTAATGTCACGAATACATTATTATTACTACATCTTACAACACTAAAAACAAAGAGGGGAAATATCGCACAGCAAGAGATTGTTGGAAATAAAAGCCAATATCATCTAGATGACTTATTGACTCTCATAAAATAATAAGGAATAATGAGTTTACTAATAGGTGAAGGTTCAAACTCAATATGTTTTTGTATGTCGTGACAGGCATAGCTCAAAGATGGCTGCACAGTCTCCAACTCAAGGTCATCGTCTAAGACCATGACTATATTATATCTATCTGTATCTTTCTGTTGCCTCTAACTTCTTTCACGGGGCAGTGAGCACCCTTCTTACAAGAACGTGTGCTTAAATATGTGAGGAAAACAGAATAATTAAATATGTTTAATGGTTTACATTAGCAAACGTAAAAATCAAAATCTATTTAAGTAGCAGTTTTGCAATACGCTCAGACGTACGGACATTGAAAATTCGCATAAAGAATCAGCGTCGCAGGTCTCAAGGTTCAACTTAAATCACTAACATTGGCTGGGAAGTGATTTACTTAATGAATAAACAATGATACGCAAGCATATTATAGTTGGAGTCATTTCAGTGCATTTGCGTGAATTTTAAACATGTAACAGTTGCATGAATGCATACATTTGTAGTAATTGAAATCATATCCGATACGGAACAAGTTCAGATTTCACGAATACTATTTTTTTTTTTATGTTATCCTACGCTGTCCCTCTCCTGGGCAAAGGCCTCCCTCGACTCCTTCCAATACTGAATTAATTATAGTAAAACTTATTGCAGCATTCTGTATCGACCGCTCCCTATGTCATCCAGTAAACATCATGAGTCGAGGGAAATTACAATCCATATGAGTACAAATAACATTAAACTGCGGTCACCATATCGTTCACTAAGCGATAGCTCGTACCAACACTTCTATATGTAAACCCAATTTACCGTAGTAAAATTACACTGTCTGTTGATGACAGGACAAATGTACGGTCCCACTATTTGCGGGTTTCCGTTCCGGTATTTCCCACATCGATAACTAGCTTAAAACTCAATAATTCAGTCCTAATAATAGGTTTATAGGCAGCACAAGTTATTTCAGTAGAAAGTCTATTAGTAACGCCTGAAACCATTTCACTTATGTATATAAATGGAAATTCGCATCAAAGCATAAAACGTAATAGGTAATTTTTCCGCCGGTGAGCACCGTAAAAATACTGTCGCGGAACTGGCGGAGCTGCATTGGCAAGCAAAGCTGTACGTACGAATAAACAAGATGGCGCTTATATATCCTCACTGTGCAAACTTAAAATTCGTATGAAGAGACCACTGTAAATTCTATTCTGACAATTGAACACTAGGGATTACCAAACCCATAATGGCCGTGGTGGTAATTTGATGCAAAAACGAATTGATGCCCTATCTCCCGACTATACGCGCTAACAACTTCCTTACAACTTTTACAAGCGGAACGACTGTAGTAACAAGCTGAAATAAGTTAGGTTTTTCTTCGCCTCCAACAGCTAGCATGACTCCGAACAATAACACGTTATGTTAGCAGTAACTGAAGCTGTATGTGCATCAGTTCGGAACCAGTGCAGGGTCAGTGCCGCGCTCACTGGCGCATGCAGTGCCGGACCGACGAGCGCGCTGCCAACGAGGATGGACTGACTTTTGTGAAGAAATTATAGCTTTGGGGTTAACGATAAAGAGGGCAAAGGTTACCTAGTTATTAAGGTATTCAATGCTGTTGATAATGTCGCTCGCTGGAATGACTAGGAAACAAACGCTATGTATAGGTTTTGCAATTTCTACTATTAATTAATTCAAAATAAATTTTGATATGCAAGGAGGGTGATAATTCAATCGCACAGCCCGAATATTCTTAAAACTAAGAGCAATCGTTTACTTATTGACATTTATACGTCATAAAACATGACGGCTCTTGGCAAGCCATTGGAAGTTATTAGCACAAGGGAGCTGGCGTAATTACTGCCAGATACCCAGATACCAAGCATTTGTGCCATTTTATAGCATTTTACGTTCAGCGTAATAAAAAATAAGTTCAATTTATATCTCGGAAATTATTGAGACAGCACAGCCGATAAATCTACTGTTCCCGATTTTCGTCGACTGGATCGCATGGAAGTATACCTACGTACAACAATGTTACCAATAAAAATGCTATTGTGAATAAATTATGTTACATGACCACTACCAATGAACAGGACAATAAGCAATTTCCACCAATTGACCCTTACAATTAAAGTTGATAACAAGCAGCGGAAACAAACCACGTTTTTTTTCTTTGATCAATATCGAAGCAGCCAGCATCGTTTTCAAATAAAGCAAATAACATCGATGAAACACAGGAATCGGTAATTTAATAACCGCATAAAGATCACTTTCGCTTTAGCAGGGTATAAAATCGCGTTGGTTAGAGTGCTGTGATCAAACGTTTGCTGTGCAGAAACACAGTAGCATAGAAAACGTTTGACATTGGACTCAACAGCCACACTGGATTACGAAATAGCGTTTATATGTGTGCTGTGACCTAGTGGATTTTTAAGTGCACTTGGATACATTTGTCGCTATAGGGATGTGCTCTCGTGGTACAGTCCACCGTACGTCATCGGTATCACTTGGACCTTGGGCTGGCATAGCGTAGTATGGAGTTTCAATAAAATACGAGGCCATCTTATACTGGTTTTGTCACCACTGGCGGCCGCCTGTAGAGGGCTGAGACAGCATTGATAGTGGATATCGATGTGATGTGGGTATGTTATGGTTATGTGCACTCCGGATGTGACCGATATTCGAATTGTGGACGCGTACCGTAAAGTGCAATTAGCTTTTCATTATATAATTGTGTTAATGAGCACTTTTGTAGCGACATCACAATGGAAAGACTGACATGATATGGACAATGAGGAAATATTTCTATAGAACACTAGGCTTTGAAAGAGAAATGCTATAAGCAGCTATGAATAGAACAGATTGCATTATTTCATTGCTAGACTGGCACCTGTAACAAAGGTGTGTTTATCTTGTGGTCGATATCACCATCAGAACAACGGATCACAGATAAAAGTTTAACTAAAGCATCACGAGATTTTCATCTTGACGCAACAACAGCTTTTGCAAACTACTGTCTCTTTCGTTGTGCTAAGGCACCCTTTTCATCTAGCGTAGACATTCGTCGAACGTATACACTGCGGTAACGCGACGAGGATGCTAGAGCAGCGACTCCAACCAACGCCAGTTTTTTTATTATTTTATAAATGACATCTCACACTCGCATGTCAACTTAGGAGGTAGTCGGCTGCTTAACCGGGCTAGCCTGTGGTTGCCTCAATAAATCATCCATCATCGAGCCAGGGCTTAAAAACTAAGCGACTACACGCTAAGTCCCTGTGGGGTACGCACCTCGGCTTAGAGCGTCACTAGGAAACCGGTAGCAAGGTACAGCGTGGATCGGATTATTTTGGGACGAATTTAAAGCTTCAGCAGCGCGGGCTAGGTCAAGCAATGGGCGGGGACCCATCACCAGATGCGTGGGCCACATTTTATACAAGAGAAACTAGCTTAAAAGTGTGAACTCACTTAAACATGGTCTCCGTTATCGTAGGATGAAGGACAATAAACAAAGTTACAGTAACTTCAAATAATAACAAACGGTAGCAAGTGAGTGTTATATAATTTTATCATAATGTACGCTATTGGCGTACCTGCATGGTATAAAAAAACCCACTGATAGCTATTTGAGGTCATAGACTCTATCACGAGAAAGCAGGTTTCCTATGTGTTATTTTGTTACAAACTTCTTCCACATTTTTGTTAAAATAAAATGTTGATTTTTTTTTTGTTGTAAAAACGGATCTACTATCAAACGGTAAATGATAAAAATGCTAATTTTATTCTTTAAATCTAAAACCAGAAATACTAATATTAATTATATTGAACATCATAAAAATTTACTCTTAGTGTGCATTCAACGCAAATTGATACAAAAACCTAAAAGCCAAAATGCCGTAAAAGTATTTCATACGAGCCAATTATGCGCTTATTACCAATTTAGGGCAATCTTGTTGGCAGCTTAGGTCAGACTGACGGAGTTTTGGGCAATTGTTATAAATGCCATGTCCGCTACAAAGTACGAAATCTGAACTGTCGAAACTTTTAAAGGAAAGGTATGAAACATTAGCAGTTTAATTTTATATGTATGTAACTTTATACGCTTAGATATGCTAGGTAAATAAAATAGTAGAGGTAGTATTATATTTCACTTGAGAATATTTTATTAGGCATTTATTTAATTACATTTGCGGCATAAATCAATAGATTTATGCCAGCCAAATTAATGAAGAGTCTCGTATTTAATAATACTGACATCATCACAATGTGTCCCCTGTCTTCAGTATACTTATAAATATAGGCATGATTCACCACATGACAAGACTCATTAAATATGAATTAAAATAGAAATAATCTGTCATAAAAATTCTCGACAGTTACCCGTTTGTTGTTTTTCCATAGAGTTTGATTTTAAGTACTAAATGCAGGCGAGATTAAATTCCTCTTTCGAGATAAGAGTAATAAACCAACATCATTAGGTATTGGGTGGCTGAGATTCCACAGGCGGTAACGACTTCAATTACATTCAGGAGTCCAAATCTTTGCCATAAACTCTGCGCGAATACCAATATTGGAAAAGTTTAAAAAGAAAAAATGTCGCGTGCGCAACCTATGACGTAATATAACATAACTCCAATATCAACGAATATCTGTCTGTGACGTGACCTCGAAATCAAATTTTCTCGCCCAATTCTAAAATAACGCGGCGCTATGTCATTCAGTTACGACCGTCATACCCCCTGAAAATTTGGGTCGGTCAATGACAGCGCAGCATATTGTATCTAGACTGCTGCTACCGATCTAGAAACTAGGACAATAATTGGTGCGGCGGCATTTTTAGCAGACGGAGCGTTTACGATACCACCATAACGCTAACAACAACAAAAAGTACTGTCTTAGTCCTATTGCGAATTAAATAACATAATTGATAAGCAAGAGCACTAGATAGTGCATGCAGAATCGGTGGCAACGAGTCATCGACCCAATTTCCTGGACTATCTAACGAGATGACTATCGCACACTATAAATACCGAGTGTTATGTTAGACGTATAGAGAAGACAAAACGCATCCGCGATCAGACGCTGCCAAAATAATAACTCATTGGGCCCGATGGCAATAACAGATAGCAGTGTTTACAATTATAATAAATAAAGTAGTCGCGGACATAATGCCTTTCGATTGTAATTTAAAGCAAATTCAAATTTTAATTTTAAGCTAAACAGATCTAGTGGATCACCACTAGATCTGTTTAGCTTACGATCTTTAAAACGCAATATATCTACCAACTTTAAATAGGTTACGATGTTATTGTAATGTGAAATGGGTCGATCTCGCAATAGGAAAGTGACGTAGGAAAAATCAGCACGGATTTACATTGGAGCTCAAATAGTTAATTTAATGTCGCCATGTGATCGGTTAGCTCGGAATAACATCGGACGAATGTAAAATATTTAAAGTGATAAGGAAAAAATCAGCTAGGCAAGTAAACGTGCCAAATCTGTGCTCCGACCTAGACTGGCAGCAGACTCGCCCATTTCCACCTTGATTAAATCATGTTAAAACGGTGTGAACAGCAAACGGCATCGCAGACAATAATTATAAAAGTGATGCAATAGGTAATCGACACACTACACTACACCGGCTACTCCATACGTACGGTCATACGGTGTGAGGGATTGATGAATATTAATATACACAGACACGCTATTAAATAGAACCCGACGATGGTCTTTGCGAGAGGTCATTTCAAGTCAGTGCATCGTGCAGCAGTGGGATTATAAAATTGGTTTTATATAGTCACATTAAATGTTAGATAAGCGTGCTAATTATATTCTAAATCGTTTATTTAGGGTTCATATGAAAGTAAATTCTTGGGCTTAAAGCGTAATAATAAACAGATAAGCAAGACGAAAAAGAAAGATCATTTTTTTGGAAATGATTTCTTGTCATCGCTTTATCCACTGATAGTGTAGAAAAATAAGTGAGAATGAGAGGGTTTGTTCATTCATAAAACTTGGGTCACATCGATCGGTGATAACAAGATCATTGGCACACGCCTTATTGATCGAACCTCGACAGGTATCGTTACTTCGCATAGTCATACTTTTCGTCATTGGCACGTCTGTAGTTTATATCTGCTCTGAGGTAACTAACCGCACTTTATAAATAGGGCAGGCACACACGCCCGTCCAGATGCGGTACGCACACGGAACATAAATATAAAAATATATAGCAATCGATAAAATGATCAGTGCGGCTCGGACCGATGATGTAAACAGAGATGAATGAGCCCTATACGGGCTCTGAACGGATAGCAACCGTTTCTAGTATCGCTATAAAATCGATAAAAGCTACAGATTGTGCGGTGATTAGTCTTTACTAATTTGTATTGTTTCGTTAATCTTTTTACCTGCAGGCGAATCCTTTAATATGCATAAGAAGCAGACTAAACCAAAAACGTGTGAACAAAGACAAAAGTATTTTAATAGTAGACTTGCCAGCGGCAGCAATTCGATGGCTGACTTTTAAAACCCGCATGATTGTAGACACCCGATAGACAGCCATCAGACCAAGAATATAACTATCTTCAGTAGAAAAATGTAGAAATAAAAATAACGTTACGTCCACAGAAAACTGTCCTACAGAGTTACCTAGTCGACAATTACAGTCAAACCGAAAATTGAGTGTGAGCAAAGTGAAACGTCTTATGAGAAAAGTTATAGAGTGTTGGAGGTGGGCAACTATAAGAAAAGAAACAGTGAATGGATTCTGTGAGACATAGTAGGTAGGAAAAGGAAGGAAGGAATACTGAGATCACGGTCAATATATCACTAGAAGAAAAGTCCAAATAAACTAGGATTAGGGCAGTAGGAGGATGTTCATGCAGCTGCAAGCCTTTGCGTTATTCTTCAAGGACAACCTAGCAGACCATAGTACTGGTGTGACTTGCGTGGCTAATAATAATGTCGTAAATCCACATTCCAGAGAAAATGTTATACTTATTTCGTTATTTTAAACATAAGTAGGAATACTTTCATTTCCTCAAGACAGTAACTACATACATACATGATCTAATACAGTACGACAGTTTTGAACATTTCCTCTTTAAATTTTAACTTTGCGTGTCAATCAGACAAGCCATTACAAACCTGACATTGAACATTTGCTCGCACACGTTCGTTTTTAGACAGTAAAAACTCTATTTGAAACGGTTTTTATCCAAGTTTTAACAATATCATAATGGTCTCAGTATTCCTTGGAAAACGATCAATCATTATTAAATTAAGTTACCCTATAAAGTATTTTTCACAGCGAAGGTTCCCATTGCAGCGATAGTAAAAATATTATTCAATATTTGTACTTGTCTTTAACTATGCAGAGGTAAACTAGAAGTCCTCGAGAAATATGACATCACTTTTATCGAAGAATATCAGAAGCACGCCAAATCCAATATATGTGTATTTGTTTCCATTTCCTGCACCACACACACACATGTTGTCTTACACCAACCGTGGGTTGTCCTTGGGTGCACTTGCATAGTGCGAACTGGGATAGTCGTCGGTTGGTGCCTCATTTCATTAAAAATCTAACGGGCGGCTGCGAGTTGGCTTCGGCCCCTCGTACGCCTTCCAAAGGTCCAGAACCCCAGGGTCCCGAGAAATATCAAATGAATGGGTTTAAGTGACACACGACAACGAAATAAAACTGATGGTATATCGTAAGGAATATTGATGTAGGTAATTAAGGCGTGGATTCGGTTTTTCTGAAGTAGATGTCTACTTTAGAAACACCGAATCCACCACGCCTTTGACTTTGCGGTTCGAACGCAGCGCTATCGTTACGTTTAGCCGTACCAAATATATATTTGTGACGTACGCAGAAACTACACAGCTGAAATACGCATGCCAAGTTCGTAGTAACATTTAAAAAAATTATTTAAAAAAAAGAATTCTTTTTGTGTCGATCCGCAGATTACTATAATGTTCGAAGATTTTTTTGCAATTTCCTGTGAATCAACTAGTCTGTAGAATAGTGAGAGTTAAAAGAATCCAAAGCTAAAATTTCAATGACATCGAGAGCTACAATAAGGCCCGATGTTTCTTCAACATTGGGTCTAGAAATTGAAGATTTATTTTTTATTTTTTTAGGTTTTCATAACTTGAAATTTCAACGACCTTTCAAGTTACTAAATAAGCGGTTTTGAAAATGCTGTAGCAAAATAATAAATAAATTATCCCTGCTCCAGTTTGATACAGAGACCTTTCCAAATTGGACAATATATGTAATTGCCTATTGTCATGCAATCTAATCTGCGTAGACAACATTTTCTATTCTCATCAATGACCTCCCTCGCCTCGACCTGGGGCATTATAGGCGACTCACTGAACTATTAAATAATATCGAATTGATTTATTATTCATGAAATTGTCTTCTATAGGCTGGTGATTTATTAGGCTATAGAAGGCCACTGCTGGAGATCCGCTAGATCCTCGGCTGCTCTCACACAGCTTCTACCAGCCATCTTGAAAAAATCTAAGCCAGAGGGCGCCCTACCCTACTATTGCCGATTCGCGATCTCCACTTCAGTTAGTACACGTCTATACGCAAACGCCACGTCTGCAGTTCTAAGGCAAATATAGCTGGCCTTTTGCCACTTTAGTTTGCTCATTCTGTAGTCTTACCGTTGATATAATGTGTGACAATTTCCGCGACGCTTCCAGTCGTCCCCCGCAAACGTTTAGCGCAGCTCTTATTTTTATAACAAGGTTGCATATATCCGAATCGTCTGATCTTGACACGGGAAAAATTGTGTACTACCCTGTTAATTTCTATTTGTAAATAATTTTTGATCTAAATATAAATCGCGGTGTTAGTGTGTTGAAATAAACTACAACTGAAGAGATTGATGTTGGCTCGAGTAAGCATCATGAGCCGGCGGACTCGTCTCCGAATAGACCGTCGCATTCGTTCTGGTGGGTGTTGTAATGGCTCAGGCATCATTGAGTGGGATCTTCAAGTTCTATTAATATGTGGAAGTAAATCAGAGAAAATTTACTTATCGATGTTGAGCTTGATTTCCAATAGGTCAATATTTTTGCCCGTTTCTTTTGTAACTTTGAACGTGTCAATAAGATCTAATTTCATATTAGCAGAACCAACAGCAGCCACGACGCGCGACGTAACTCCCTAAACTAAAGTATGGAGGATCATTGCTTTGACGCTATCGTTACCAGCTAGCGGCATTCGAGAAACTTCAATATTTTTATACAAAGAAAGATGAGTGTTTAAATTCAGTGAATTGAGGAAGTCAAAAATATCTTCCAATTACTATAAATAAATCCCAAACGAGTCAAAAGCTTTCGACAGGCTAAAAATTAAGTTGACATTGATTCTGAATTAAGTCATCAAACTGTGAGGTGATGATTATCGTCATTACATCCGTTTTGGTATAGTGAAAATGTAATCCATTTATTATTGTGATGTTTGGCGCTCTACGTTGGCCGTTGGCAGCAATACATGTCCAAAAGGACCACTTTGGGTATGTTTGGTTGCCAAATTTTAATCTTTATCCCTGAAATAATATGTCGGCTTTTATTCCTCGAATGAAATACTTGAGACAAAAATTCAAGTTCAAATCTTGAATTTTCGTCTACTCAGTTAAATGCAGCTTCAACTGCCAATTACGAATGTTTAAGGTCTATCTAAGAAGCTGAGCTAATTTGGAAGGCGGCCGGAATTTCTGGGCACCTGCGTCTTTGGACAAATAAAATTATCAAATGGACGTTGGCTATCAAATCGCTCAGTAGTATCCCACTGCAGTGTAACCAATGACACTTATTATAATATTGGATAAGCTACTCTGCTCAATATAATGATTGGCCAATCATTTCGCATTTTAAACTGACTAAGCAATCACTGCTAGCGACGTCCAATACCTAAGTCATCATCTGCCTAACTTTTTCCCAACTATGTTGGGTCGACTTCCAGTCTAACCAGTATGCAGGTGAATACTAGTATTTTACATGAAGCGACTGTATATCCGACCTCCGCAACCCAGTTACTGGGCAATACGATACCCCTTGGTAAGACTGGTAATCAGATTTTCGGAATTCTGACTACCCGTAACGACTGTCAAAGATCCGCGAAAGACAGCCGGGACTAACGGCTTTCCGAGGCAGGGAGGGGTCTTGTTATGTAAAGATGATCAGCCATCCACGGAGCAACCGCGGCAAGCGTAGCTTAACCTGATCGATCGACCCGTTCGGCTGGTATTTCTTAGCCACAAGCCCCTCCGTCCAATACCCCATAAGTCCAATACCTAAGTAACATCTATAAACAAAACACTCGCCTTACTGACGCGCCCTAGTACTACTGCACCCTGTTCCACCACCACCATAAACCTAGTCTTGCCATAAATATTGTCACGAAGAAAAATTTTTTTTTATTGCAAATAATATTTATTACTTTTACAGTGTGTTAGTTTAATACATAAATATAAAACAATTTAAAATATAAAAAGCTTATTCGAAGTGGTCTCCATTGGCTGCAGTACAGTCCTTTAAACGTTGAGGCCAGTTATCAATAGAAGCACGCACTCTTTCCATGGGAAAATTCTTCACTGCCAATTGTATGGATTGTTTTAGGGACTCCAAATTATAATCATAAATCATAATCCAGCGGATTAAGATCGGGACTAGACGACGGCCAGTCTTCAGCTCTGATGAAGTCCGAAACGTTCACTTCCAACCAAAACTGCGTAGACCGAGCTTTATGACCGGGCGCCGAGTCTTGTTGGAAGGACCATACTTGGTTATTGAACATGGTGTTGTTAAGGGGCTTAACTACCTTCTCAAGAATGGTATCTTGATACACTTGTGCAGATATTTTGATACCTTTTTCACAAAAATATGGCTCAGTCACTCCTTCATAGCTAACACCCCACCAAACCATCACAAAAGTCGGATAATGCCCACGTTGCACTCTGTCGACTAATTGGGAAGCTTCCTTAGAGCTTTGAGCATAAATACGGTCATTTTGTTTGTTAAAATGTTGCTCAATTGTAAAGATTTTCTCATTCGTAAACAAAATTTTTCTGTGACCTCCCTTTGCGTACCGCTTCAGTAGTTGTTTCGATTTTACCACCCTATTCTTTTTTAAATTATCAGTTAAAAAATGACCAGTGCGTCTCTTATAGGCTGCACATCCCAAGTCATCTTTTAAAATACGCGACATGGTTCTGGGTGAAAAATCTTTTGCTTTCGGACAGGATTTCTTCGAATTCTTTCCCTTACTGCTTTGACCACCTTTTTCGTACGAACACTACGTGGACGGCCAGATCTTTTACTGTCACAAACAGAGGAGGTCTCATTGTACCTATTAATAGCCCGGTACACAAACATTTGACTAATACTAAGCGTATGGAGAGTTTTAAAAATTGCATTTGGCTCTATACCAACTTTGTGTAATGTAATCACAGCGATTCGGTTTTCTTTATCACCCCACTCCATTTTAATATCGCAAAATATTGTACAATGTATTGGCGCCAAAATTAGAAAACTCAATGAACAATCGTATAAAATGACAGATTCCAAATTCAAATGTAAAATCTTTCTTATTTTCAATTGTAACAGTATTTATGGCCATACTGTGTATATAAAAATGAATCCCTATTTCCCTTGGTCACGCCATAACTTGAGAACGACTTTACCGATTAATCCATCTTTTTTTTTAAGTTTTCTTATACTTTGTAGAAGGTTCTGACGGAAAAAAAAAGAAGAAAGTTGCTTCACGCGGACGAAGTCGCAGGCAGAAGCTAGTTAATTATAAACGTCAATTGCAGACCTAATCACGCAATAGATTCCTTCCACCCTCATTTAAAAACAATATAGTTAGTATCGGTATATTAATCCTACACATAAATAAATTGCCGTCACAGGTTTCAAGACCTAATGACTGAGGCTTTTTAACTTGAGCACAGGTTACACCACTACTGCGTTTGCGGCAAGTCTCTGAATCATTAGCATTACAAACAATAGAAAAAAACGCAAATTCGTATATCAAGAAAAAACAAGTGAACGTCCACGTGACCCTTTAGGGCATAATATTGATTTTTAAACTTCCCTTTCATTAGAATGACAAAGAAAAAACAAACTCATTTAATCAACTTGTAAGCTGACATTTCAACCGTTATATGAACGTTCTGGAAACCAGTGACGCAACTAAACATTTCATTGAATTTACCGAAGACCTACAAAAAGTTTAACAACTGAAAAAATTTATCCTTTCTTTAGAATTAAAAAGAAAATATAAAAACAAAGACCGTTTATTCAACCTGTAAGCTGAACTTTAAAAAGTTACATAAATGATCTTTATAGAAACCAGTGAGGAAAGAAAACATTTCTTTGAATTTTCTGAAACTGAAATGTTGCGAAACAAGTGTTGTATAAAAATAATTGAATTTAAATGAAATGAAATTATTTATTGTGTAAATAGGATTTCGGAATCACTTTTTCACGTAATATTAGAAAAAAAAATAAGCTAGATGAAGTCGACATTTCCTATCTGCCAACCCCTGAGAAGAAATGGCGAAACAAACTCAAGGGTCAAAGTCTCTTAAAGTCCAGACATTATCGTGGTCAGATCCTGTGAGCACATGTAGATTAGTGCCTGTAATGGATAGTATAAAAGGATTCGATACCTCCATATACGTACAACAGCACAGCCTTTTTTTATTTGATTCCTATGCAAATTCCTGAGAAATAGGTCAGGCCATAATATATACCGTGTCAGATCTATTTAGTGAAAAAGTCAGGCTTACAGACTAGGTAGTCAGGGCTCAACGTTCGAACGCGTTAGCTAACCGAGCAACGGCTGACAAGGCGTGTTCACGTAACCTATATAATATGTAAGCTCACTGCTACTATACAATGACTGTCCAGTGCGTTATTCGACATAATATTGCATTTGAGCTTCAGCTTACAATTGATTTACGCGGACCTTATGTGTCAGTATCGCCCACATCTATGTACATCAGGTAAGCTCACTGCTACTATACAATGACTGTCCAGTGCGTTATTCGACATAATATTGCATTTGAGCTTCAGCTTACAATTGATTTACGCGGACCGTATGTGTCAGTATCGCCCACATCTATGTACATCATGGCTATCTGGAACTTATTTAACATAGTTGTCACTAGAAAATCAAGCGCTATTTAATTGAAATATTTTAACGAATGGTGCATATGTATAGCTTCACAATAGTTGAGCCGTCATATTTAGCCACCGGTGCGCAGATAGCCCGTCCGAATGACGGGCGAGGCGACTGCCAACCCGGCAACCGATACTAAATAATAAATCTTGACTGTCACATAACACAGTTGCGAATTATGCTCTACGTGTAGTAACCTCATTTTTAGACACTCTCGTCACTGCAAGTTTTGAATGTTCGCCTCAGATTAAAAAAATCAGGGCATTCAGTATTTTCCTAATGTCGCATCCAAGTACATAAACGGTAAATGGATTACCGATCGCATTGTCTTCACACAAAGGAAGATGCTGCTTCCATATGTGTTACTTATATTATGATGACTTAACAGCATACCTTTTGCTAAGAACTAAAGTTAATTTCATTAAATCAGAATGCATAGGTGTTATCCTCACAATATATTGGATTGGAAACTAGACTGTAATGCACAATGGGCCTCATTCATGTAGGCTTACAAGTTTTTCAATGAATTCAGATTTATGACACCATTCCTTTCAACTTGAACCGTCCTAAGGATTAGTTTCACTTAATTGAACACTTATTTGATGAAAAATAGTGTGAGGAAAATTAGTTCCAAAGTTCGGTTTAACAGCGGTTTTCAAACGTACTTAACCCATTAGTAATTTGAAGAAAAAAACTAGTTTAATCTAGCACTAATTGCAACTTTCTAATCAATGTGTAGTTTTTAACACACATTACGAATCTCATTATAAAGAAATTAAAATTAACCCGACCATTTGGCTGATAACCGGCTACTGAAACCGTCATGACGCAAACAATGTC
Source organism: Apamea epomidion (assembly GCA_947507525.1). Lineage (NCBI taxonomy): Eukaryota > Metazoa > Arthropoda > Insecta > Lepidoptera > Noctuidae > Apamea > Apamea epomidion. The sequence continues at coordinate 11,350,065 of OX382224.1, read as the reverse complement.
AATAGACTCTACACGCGACGCATACTGTTTTGTCAAAACTAAAAATATAACAAACACAGAAACTGAACTCCCAGCTAAAGCTGCCAAACACTCATCAAGTATTAGCTAATGACTTTACAAAGATAAAAATGTATTCAGATAAGAACATTTTCACATTGCTTTTCAATTTAAATCTCTCTACGGGTCGGAAAATATCGACGATGAGTACCGCAACCTTAGCTTCTTTTCATCTAGAACACGGAGTAACAAAAAACGGAAACATTCATTAACACACGCGCTACTACGCAATGTACCGAAGGCGTTTTAAACGTTCAAAATATTAGCAGTGGTCAAAACGGTATGTACAACACAGACAATTATGATGCACAATTAGGGTTACCGACTGAGCGGCGAGCGAAGGTTCGTCCATATTAATACCATGAGATATTGATGATAGAGTTAAAAGCTTCTGTCCCGCGCTAGGATAAACAGAATCATATCGAGAACGTCAAATCCCATCGACTTAAACACCTTTTTTTTTCTTTTGTTTTTTGTCGCTGAGAAATGCTTTATGCATCCCCGTCTCGCGGGGGACGAGACGGGGTATGTGGGACTCCCTGTCGGAATGACAGTATACCCACTAAAACTCAGCGGTGTTCCCACAACGCCGTGATGGGAGGGCCATGGGAAACCGGCATAGCCTTTACTTCCACAGCCCTCCCGGCGCATGCCCGCCTAGCTGGTATGGCGGGCCCCGCATGCCCCCCCCTTTTGGGGGGCTACGTTTTGGGGGGCTACGGGAATGGCCGGGAACACCTGGCCATTCCCGTCCCACACCGGTGGAGGCCTGTGCGATACAGGCAACGGTGATCGCCTTAAACCCCTACGTTAACCACTTTCCGCAGTACCGCCTGTATTATAAACGTGTGAACCAAATTATGGCAATGATTGTTGGAGAGCATACCAAACCTGGATAAAACCATCTTTACTGACCCGTTTAACAACCGGGCTCTTGCCAACCCAGTCGACATTACCCACAACATACACGATTGGCCTGATGAAAACGAGGAAAATAGATTCGAATAACAAACTGTCTATTCGTGATCTAATTACCGTAGTGTTTGAGATACGAAGGAAAACGTTCGTAAAATTGTTTTGTACAGTAAAAATATTACGGGTTCTAGTGACTTCAAAATAAAAACGACCTTGGAATAGTTGGAAAAGAAGGGGCCAATACATCAGAAATGTTCTTAGTTTGAAGTATATGAAGAAACAAAGTCATATAGCTGACTTTAGCATGTACGAGTAAGTGAGACAGAATAATAATTATACATAAACATTAAACGGGACAATACGTGTTTTTATTAACTTTATTTGACAAAAATATCCTCACGTTACACGAGCAAGCCTTGGCATTAGACGATCTACAGCCTGAAAAATGTACTTTTCTGAAAAATCATAGCAGGTTTCATTAACAATATTCATTCAAAAACTGATTCTACATTTGTGCACCACTTGGCACCATATTACAAATACACTGGTCATCAAAAAAATCGACCCACCCATTTTTTGTTCAATAATGATAATGATCGACTGTTTCACAGATAAGCTGTTTCACGTGTTTGTTTATTATTTTGGGGGTCGATATTATGATGATTGACGTCTTGTTTGTCATAAATCTTATTGCACTTGAAGGTAAACCATTTTTTTATACAGAAATACTGTTGAGTGCTGATTTGACGGTTAACATCGGAGCAACAATCGTCCCGTTCTTTCAGTCAGTAACAGATTTTTCCAGGGAGTTCATGTGAATATCGTTAAGTGTAATTGTTGAGGCTGTAGTTTTGACTAATTCTGTCTAAAAATAGTGGACACTACTGAAACTGAGGCGGCCCAAGTTGTGGCTTTGCTGCAACAAGGCTTAAGTCAACGTGTAGTGGCTAGGAGGTTAAATCTCAGCCGTTCTGCAGTTAGGCGAGTTTACCAAAGGTTTCCGGAGACTGGGCACTATCGAAGAAGATCTGGAAGACATAGGGTGACAACTAAAAGGGATGACCGCTTTATAGTGGTATCCGCTTATCGACATCTTTCTGGCGTAGATCTCCAGCGAAGTTTACGTGAAGATCGGGGTGTGGCTACAAGTGACAGTACTGTAAGGAGACTACGTGAGCAGAATTTAAGAGCACAAGCCAGCAACAGGGCCACAATCGACCACAGCTCATCGACAAGCCAGACTTCAATTTGCGCAGAATCACGTCAACTGGACTATCGGCCAATGGGAGTCAGTTCTTTTTAGCGATGAGAGTCCGATAACTTTATACGGTTTTGATGGACGCCGTAATGTCATGCGACGGCCAGGTGAACGTTATGCCCAGTGTTGCATAAGAGAAACAGTCAGTTATGATGGGGCTCTATAATGTTTTGGGCTGGGATATCTTCAACGGGACGCACGGAGCTAGTTTTCATAAGAAGTGGTGTTTTAATTGCGGTACGCTACATCACAGAGATCTTGGAAGACCATGTGGTGCCATATGCCGGCTGAGTTGAGTTAATGCATGATAATGTACGGCCACACGTCGCCGTTGTCACCGATTATCTTGAAGAGGTCGGCATTCGGGTTATGTTGTGGCCAACGAGAAGCCCTGATCTTAACCCTATAGAGCACATGTGGGACACCCTAAAACAAAAGGTTAGATCCAGTAATCCAGCCCCTACATCCTTAGGAGACCTGGAAACCGCTATAAGGGAATAATGGAACCGAATCCCTCAAGAGACCATCAAAACCTTGATTAGGTCATTAAAACGGCGAATGCAGGCCGTCATTCAAGCAAGAGGGGGGAACACTCAATCTTAAACTGAAAAAATGTGTTCATAACACTTAAGGCTGAAAAATTAGAGCGTGTTTAAGATTAATAAAAAACAGTGTAAAAATATTATTTTTATTTTTATAAACACATTTCAAGTTTTTTTTATATAATTTTTATGTTTATGTTGTGCTAAGTTGGTGTAAATAAACAAGTTAAATTAAACATATCAGTATTTAGTACTGATATGTTTAATTTAACTTTTACCATTTTGTTTTGTTTCGCTAAAGAAAAAACGTGATTTGCGGTAAAACTGCAGGTGGGCCGATTTTTTTGATGACCAGTGTATCTATAAGGATATGATTTGTGAAATAAAGAAGCAGTGTTCAAAAGGAACAATACGCGCCTTTAGATAGATAGATGTGTATCGATCCTAACTGATAGGCTGAAAAGCATGGCATATTTACTCAATCAACCATCAAGTACCAAGATGTCGCAGATGGAAGTAGCGCTGTCGACCCAGTTATTGAAGCGCGAAAAATACGTGATACACACATGCCAGAACATAATATACAACGTAAAACATAAAAAATAAACCTAACGTAGCTGTACTGAAAGATTTTGAACATTAAAAATGTTTATCCTTACAACAGATACACAGTTACTATGCGAGAAGACAATAGGGTAGAGGGGCAAATCAAAAGTTAATAAAACAACAGTATCTATGCAGCTACTAGAACAATAATATAGTTCCCTGTTCTCTCAGGCGGATTTTCCGGCTCGCGCGTTTAGATAAGACATTATTGGTTTTCTATAACTCCTACGTCGAACCGACGTACTACAGCTGCAACTATATGGACAGTAGTAGTTGTTATGAGTTCTGTTTTAATACCAGTATGATAGACTGGAGCCAAAATAATTTATTCCGAATCTGGATAAGTGACGGTACATTTAATGGGCTTTGTGCAACATTACCCGCGCTCCAGGGAATTCTAATGTATTGCTATAATTGTAAGACGGTTAAAGGTAAGTATTCCTTAGTCTTGGCGCTCAATCTTATCTAGCAAAACACAAATTGATCGCCAAATCAATTCCGCGTGATACTGTTAGAATCGGAATAAACAAACAATATTTCAGCTGCGTCTCTGCAACTTGTAACAGGGAAATGTTTTATCGTGGTACTTATTGCGAAGTGCAAGATATGTCATTACTTATCTACAATTAATGGCTCCTGCAGACAATGGTCCACTTTGGCCACTATCAACTTCTATCGTGAGATTCGAATGTGAGTTTGAGTGGTAATATATCGATGGATGTTGAAGTCCGGCCAACGTCAACGCCGCGTATTGCGGTAAAAGTCACGAGACCCTTACACCTAACAGAGCTGAACGTAGACTGAAACAAGTCAACTGGTTATCTACATTATTCGCTCAAAGAAGACGTCAGTGGTTTACCGCGGCATAACCCTTCAGGGAACATGAGCGTGACTTTATAGTCTGTGAAGTCTCCTTGTACACGTTTACAGCGACCTTTAAACCACACACTTGACTATGTATATTTTAATATACGCGTACAGCACCGTGTTCAGTTAGTATCGTATTCCCATGCGTCAACGGCAGCTCTGATGCAACACATGTACCAGAAAATCGGGTTAAGAATAGTATATGCAGACCGTTTTCATGTTCCGCTGATGTACGTAACGTAATTTCCATGCGGCTTTGGATATTATCACAACGGTTTGTGAGACAAGAGAACAAAACACCGTATTTTATAGTTTGGATTCGTAAGCGGCAGATAGAGATACAAGATACAATCAATAAGGAGGATCAGTATAATAATGGAATAAATTCGTACCTACATCAAATCATCTTGTAAGAGTACAACGCAGAAGAAGGGCGTTTACACGGCTGCAAAGATTAGGTAGCCCACAGTCAATGGGCAGAATGGCTGGATACCCATTTGAAACCTACTAAAACCACCATACAATGGAACAAGTAAGTAATCGTTTATTTCCTGGAGCATAACTGGCTCTTTTAAATGAAGCTGGCAGCATCACAATAACGAATTGAAGTGAAGAAACGAACTGAAAACAACTAACATTAAGAGAACGGCTCATCTTCAAATCGCTTCAATCAAGGGCGATGAAATTAGCATTTGCTAAGATAAGAATGGAGCTTCCGGCGGAAGCAGCATTATTAATATCCACCGGAAGTAAAACTTGAGCCGATTTATTGTTTTTCCCACATGTCAATCTCTGATAGGACATGAGCCGATTAGAAATAGATTTCATAGTCGTCACAAATACCTATATTTTATTCTAACACTAGAAAAACGTAGGAGTTTTGGGGGAAATGTCGAACGGAATCAAAGTCTATATATTATATATTTAGGACGTGTTTATGCTTCTACGTTATAGAAACACACAGTTAAATGACGTGAAGACTCGATCTAAAATACTCTCGCTGAAAATAGAAATACGTAAGAAGGAATTTAGCAAAAAAGAAAAAGTTTTGAGACTGGTTTTTATGTGAAAACGAAAATATGTTTAAAGGTTGAGAGAGAATCATTGCCTGCCCTTTGACTTAAAAACTGTCATGTTGTTTTTTTGAAATACACGCTGACCACTAATTACACCATTATGAAAACCAACGACACAGCACACTGATTCGTCTGAAATATTGAAATATAACTCGGTAACATGATATTTTCATTCATTATTCAACATCAACATGAAGTTAGTGGAAGTATCAAAGCATGTCTTCCTTGAAATGGAACAATGGCTGTAATTTTTATACAGCAGCAGCCTGCAGTACAGACGTATACATGATAAAAGTTTTTAAAATGCCGTTAAAGTTGTAATAACAGTTTGGGTGGTTTTACGACTTGTTTTAAACACTAATGATACTTTTTTATTGCTTTATCTCATTTTGATGCCATCATCAACCTAAATTCGTTGTTTGTGAAAATCGGGACATCTTCTGGATAAAGCATAGGGTTAATTGTTGTGCGTTGCTACTCTTTGGCGAATAAAGTTTCCATTCTATTTTGAATAGTTCAAGCTGATGTTAGTTCGGCTTAATTATGGTATAGGCCCTGGATGTCATCACGGTAATTTGGTGGCAGATGCAGATCGCCATCGCCACTTATCTTAATCCTGTGCCATCCATATAACCATCATCTCTTTCCGCAAGAAAAAAATAATTATTATTAATAGGTAACTACAACATTTTAAAATACATTGCGTGCCTTTTAGTCTGTGCTAAAAATAAACTTCTTCATTGTTTTTTTTAACATGCTAATATGTGATCTATAAAACAGATCATGGTTCACCTAGCCGGCAACAAATCATGTAAAAAAACGAGTGTTATTGATTCGTACAACCAACAGTTGGTGTTTACGGATACATCAAACATTCACTGTCAATATTTACTTTGGAAACCGTATTTTTGCGAACTATTAATCGGAACTTCCTTGGATCGTGTTCTAAAATAATGTTGCTACCTCGGAAAAAAAACGCATACTTCACTGCGAGGTCTTTTTGTCCCCTAACGAACGAGATGACGCAAAACGTCAACTATTCCACAAATTCATCCTTACCGACCCTATCCTTTGGCAGAAGGTGACCACTTTTTGCCATCATAACTTTTGTTTTCTGTTTTTATAGTTTTAAGGTGTATTTTTTTGCTGTAATGCCGTGAAACGTATTTTTCTTTCTCCTTCCATATTCACCACACCTTCTGTCAAAGGGGACATTATAAATATTCTCATGCTGTTTATTTTCGGATAAGGAAACGAGAAAATTAAAAAAGACAACATTAGAAACAAACTGGATACCTAATTAGGTAATGTATTAGATAACAATAGAGCAAAAATTACTTATGATTGATTGCTTCCTTGCATTACTGTCTGTTATACTTGCATTATTATAATAATATGACATTTGTCATGGTCATGTCATTCTCGGGAAGTATAATTTACCTACAATATTACATAATGAAACAGTAGTTCACAATTTGATGGCTTACCCATGCTGATGCGACTGCCATCCACGTGCAGCATTGCCTGCTAGACATTATAATTCCTATATACGTCTGAATGACAGACTAAACCTAGTACACACGCGCTATACGTTTTCAGCGAGCGTCAGCACATGTGCGCATGTTCACAATTCTTCTACAATCCCCACATATATGGAATAGTAGGAAACTTTTAATCGATAAGCTTCTCTCTCGTACTAATTGTTATCTAGAAATAATATTGTTGATAAAGAACAGCGCCAAAGTTATTAAAAAGTTCGTGGCCTGAGTCTAGCCGGCTAGCTTTCACAACAGATAAGATAAAATGCTATTAAATGACTTTATCGAAAGCAATAAAGGCTTAAATAAATATCGTCATTTTATCCCTATTTATTTTTGCCATGTAGATAAAAGTTTAACTTGAACCGCAGTTATTACATTTTTGAAGTGCTTGTATTACAGGCAGCCAAAATAAGTGACTTAAAATGACCTGATCGCATTAACCGGATATTTAGAGTGACTGAAATGTGATCATCAATAACGGAATCATAGCCAAAGCCTGCGTGGTGTAAACCAAGTTAACACATTTGTCTAATTAAGTACCTACTTAATAGCATAAAGGCAAGAGTGGAAATATTTCCTTGTTACACAGCACAAGATGAACTGATTCAGCTAGAACTTGGGCAGAAGGCATCCTTGCATACTAAACGTAATTTTCATATCGGAAATCTGAGGACTTTATACGAGGGCGGCGCGGCGTTGCGGATTAATCCAGTTTTTTTTTTATTAATCATCATAATCTAGTATCAAAATATTTAAATCTAGATCTCAACGGTAAATATGAGGATACATAAATCAGCGTGCGACATTTATGTCGTGTCGCAAGTAGGTTGTCGCGGACCATCCGTTGGTATATTACGTGAACTCTTGAGATTGCTGCGCATGCACAATGAGACGACTGCGATTTGCAAGCGCTCGTTAGCAGACTGATCGATGTTGATGATGATGTTGCATTGTAGGTTATGACGATGGAACTTTATAAACAGTTATTATAGGTTCTTTAAATCACTTTCTATGATAAAAATGCACGTTACATTCAAAAATACCATAGACATACAATAACGCAGTATCGCGTTAGTAGAGGTAATGTGTTGTCTATTCGCAGCAGAGACCACGCGTCGTTGCAATTTCAAGAATACCTACGTCGAACTATGCCCACAGTTACACCCAACTGTAGGGTTATGATCTCAATAGTCTATTTACGTAAGGAATCTGTGGAATATGCGGAATGTTGCCAGATTGCGTCTATGTTGGACCTATATCGACAAATGAGGTGTCTATGGCGCAGCAATCGACACCTCACGTCTAAGCCGTTGACAGTGACACTTCTGAATTCATTGCAATGACGTAAATTATCTGTGTCTTGAATCTCTTCACAATCAAAGCAATTAACAGAATCGACGACAAGAGTCAAATGATTATTGTGATTCATCCGCCCATATCAATTTTCGACTCTTTGTTTGCGGTGCATTCAGTCATATACTTAATACTTGCGGATTATATTATTCAACTTATAGACAAACAAATAGATACTAAGGGTTTCTAGATCAATATTATATTACCTACAGCGAACAGTCTGTTCTCCACAAGTGGTTGGAAAAAATTATAAAAACTGCAAAGTTGGTACCTAGGTATATCGTTACAGTGTTACACGAACCTCAGTAGGTAGTCAAAGTTGGAAAATGACGCAAGTAAATACTAAGTAGACTAACCTCGTGGGACTAGACTTCTGCTAAAAATAGGTACAAAGTATTGATGGCTTTCAAATTGATGTTTTTCGTTCCAACTACATGATTGTTGCAACTTTCAGTTGACTATAATGTCGGTAAATATTTATAAAATTCAACAGCGTGTATGGGGTATCAGTTACTCCACATTTCCTAGGGTTTTTAAGTCATGTCATTCTAAGAAATATCGATAGGCGCAAGAATTTTTTCGGCTTGAGTCACCACTAGTCAGTCACCAGTCTATTATGTTTTAAGTACTTAATTAATCGGAGGGATAGTATTTTTAGTTGAAAATGTAAATGACAATGTCATCCATTGAATAACAAGCCACTCCAAGACTCGTATGGGAGAACATTAATTGACTCTATTAAAACTTTTTAATACCTTCCTGCGGTCACTGACTGGATTATTAGACAAATCTTGTGAGTGGGCGCGTCTACCCTACGACCTTAGATTGTTTTAATAGCACTTTTAATTCCGGTCAAAGGGCCGAAGGTACGTTACAGCCCACTGCTTTATTCATGGAATGTGTTGTACGTAGCACTCAATTCATGCTCATATTATAAAATAAATACACTTTAATGAGAATATAATAGCTCTACGACTTCTAATTACATTAGTAGTCTTCTTAAATTCATCAAAACTAAATCCATCGCGACATTGGGAATCTCAACTCGGCAGGGTACAACGCCGCTATGGTAAATGTCAGCGGACGTGTCGCTTCGATTTAAGCCAGCAATGTACTCGGTGACGTATGAGATAGTGCTGTAGACAGTCAGATTCTAATTTTGTACGGGTGACGTTGTGTTCGGTCGAAACAATCGAAAGTTATTCCGAGTGCTAAACCGACACACGTGACTCGGTATGCCGCGTTCTATTCGAAACACCGATTTGCGGAAGTCGATTAAACTTTAGTTGAAGCTACAACAATCAGGATTACGTCCATGAAATTCCTACTATGTACTATCCCATATTTTGAAGTAGGATCCCTTCAATTTTAAACAGAGCATTTGGTTTGAAAAAATATTGATACCAGGGATTAAATGTGTAACTTTGCGATTTTAGTTTCATAATAATATATTTAAATAATAATAGAAATGGTTGCGGATCTTTTTAACGCGTTGAATTAAAGATTTTTTTATTATCATTTTAATATTATCAGCGTGGATCGGTACCAGTAGTTGTATGAATAACCAGCACCGGCGACTAAATCAGCTGCCGATGCTACCGTGCCAGCTCCAGAGGC
>OX382224.1:11177733-11335233 GCA_947507525.1 Apamea epomidion | reverse complement strand
ATATTTATCAGTATTGCTTGAATAGTCCAGAAGGACAATTATATTTAATTTAAATATACTTTAAAACTCATGTTTGCTTATTATTCACACTGAAATATGGTCTTTCTATACATTGAGTGACATTATGTGCAACAATGAAGAATATTTTTATATTCATATATTGAATATTGTTTGACTATTGATGTGCATGTTTTGTTTTTCAATTATTCACACATAGGTGGGCCAACTTGTGAGAATATTATTAGTTAGTTATGATGACCATAATTTGAATAAACAAAAAAGGTTATTTTTCCTAACCAAATGTCCTTTTTTATGCAACTGGTCTTTTGGACACCTTCAAAAAACCAGATAGTTGAATGGATGATTAAGTATGCAAATTTGCAATTAATTAAATAAAAAATTTTGTGCTTCTAATCCTCTGGGGGTTAGGCTGTGCATTGTCATGTCAGTCAGTGAGTGAATTAATTAATTTAAGATTTGTATTAAGTCGATAAAAAGTATAAAAACAGAAGTATTAAGCTGAATGGTAATTTAGAACACATAACATACACCTGTATTGCACAAAGAGTCTCCAGTTAAATTTGAGACCCAGGTAATAGGGGGCGGGCCTATTGCCATAAGCCGGGCACGAATCCAGACTCCGGGCTGCTATTGAGAATTTTTTTTTTTTTTATAATCTTTTAGAAATTCCAGATGGGAAACCCAATAACACTTCACCTGACCTGTAAATCCAACCAAGGACCTCATTCTCCGCAGTAGAGCATGCAACCACTAGATCATACTCAATATGATCTATCTTCCTGATTAAAATACATATGCAAAGAGAGTTTTGTATAATATAGAGCATCTGAGCGTTCTGGTTGGCCGATGTTGAAAAGTGCTCCAACAATCAAATATTGCTATCCGTTAATTAATATAGGTTTTGTGGTTCTTCATAATTATACCATGACTGACACTATGTCATAATCTATTTTGAAGTACGAATAATGGAAACCATGTTATAAAAACCAACCTAAGCAGTCTTGTCTAAGATGAAGTACATTATGGACTTACAAGAGCAATGGTGGCCCAGTGGTAAAGGCCCCGACTTACGAGTTGTAGGTTGTGGGTTCGAACCCAACCAGGCGCTTTACTTTGTGTAAATATTTTCACCACCTCTGCTCTCAAAACGGTGAAGAAAAACATCGTGAGGAAACCGGAATGTCCTAGAACCAAAAATTTGAAGACGTGACATTCACCAACCCGCACTAGGCCCGCATGGTGGATTACTGCCCTCTCCCTCTCGCAGAGAGGAGGCCTGTGTCCCAGCAGTGGGAACATTATAGGCTGATTATGGACTTAAATGAAGAGATAGCATGTGTAATGACACATATGTAACTAAGTGTGAAATCTGTGTGTCAATATACTACATGAATCAAAATTTACATCCCATAGTTGATAGTCGTACATTTAGTAAATTATTCATTGCTTTGCCATTGACAAACTATTTGAATGTTGGAAAAAGCCTATGCAGGCCAAAAACTGCTGAAATTTTTTAAATTATATTTTCTATTTAATTTTATAACTTGGGAGCAGAAACAATGGTATAGACTAAATGATTTTTGTAAATGTACATAAAAAAAGTATCAATTTTAATTATATCTTTCCTAAAATTCATTTTAACTGAACCTAACTACGATACAATTTATTGATACTATTAAACAATTCATTATTTCATTCTACATTGTTGTAATACTGATCCCGTTGATTGATATTATTAAAAAATTAATAACGTTTTCATTGTCATTCCTTATATTATGATGATGATAAACGAAGATGCACCTCAAAATCTTAAATTTGTTGAGTTTCTTATTATTATTATTGCTCAGTGGGCCTGCTCTTGACCTCGATCACTCCTGGTGGAAAGCAATGGATGAGGTCTATAATGGAACGAGCGTACCTAGAAGAATAAAAAACATGAGCAGAACCTAACTACTGATCTTTTTGACTGACATTATTTTGTTCTACATTATGTTTCTGTGGTATGTAAAATGATTGGCTTTATTTGTGATTTGTAAAATTCCCCGATGTTGAATAAATGACATTTAGTAGACTGTCCAAAATAACCAGTAAGATTTAAATAGAATTACGGAAGCATGACAGTCTAGAAGCAGCTGTTGTAATGAAAAGTAAAACAATGTAAGCAGAGAAGTTCTAAGTCAATCCAAGTTGTTTTATTTAAAAATCAATAAGTACATACATGTATGTATATGTTAAAAGATTCACATCTACTGTTAGCTAAGTGTGAGTTTGTACTACATTAGAAAATAATAGTTTAATATGGTCAAAGGTGAAATAATATGCGCAGCTTGGGAGATGAACACAGAAGATGAACATGATGTCCATCCATCCAGCAATATATATGCATTGTGATACAAAATACGGATGATAATTGTGGCTTATGTGATAGTGAAGGTTGAGAGTAACTATAAGATGACTCTTTACATGGATGGATTAGTGTTGTAGGAAAGCTTTCTTACCTGGTGAAGAGCAGTGAGGCCATCGACGTTGGCGGTGTTAATATCGGCGCCTCTCTTCAAAAGTCTCTGTACTTCGTCTTTATCGCCCGACGTGCATGCCGCCAAAAATACTATCCCTGATGAAAACTGAATCCTCGTAGCCCGACGCGGCGTCGGGGACTGTTTGTTCGTATCCGATTCTTCCCATCTCTTCAACTGCTCTGCTCTCTTGAACAACGCTGACGAAGACCTATTATCCGTCATTTTAACTCTCGACTAACCACTTTACACTCAATATGGTCCATGCGAACACTTTTCACGGGGCATAGATTGTGTTTTTACTGCATACAGTACACAAACGCCGAGTCCTTAACTTAATTGCCAAAAAAGGAAACATGAAAGAGGAAACGTTCCAGGGAGATTGATACTATGAAGCATTCACGCGACCATTGTTCCACACACTTGTTGAATTATACGAATTGCACATCCGGACTCCAATTCTATGTACATGACATAACCAATAGGCTAGACATTTAGCGTGGCAGCCATTTCGAGAATAAATTTAAACAGCCTACCAAAGTACCTACATACCGAACGCAAAAAGAAAAACTAGGCAGCGAATGAGAATGACGGAAGAAGAAAACGCCTAGCGCCACCTAGCACAACAATGACACAAAGTTGCCATAACACAAAAATTTCAAGTGTATTTTAAAACAAAATCGTAATTGAAAACTTACTTGGAGTATATTCTCGCAAAACTTATCGAATTGTATAAGGTTCTATTTCTTTGTTACAGATAGGTATAGACACGGTTATATCTATCTGTTACTAAGCTGGTGGCACGCTATCATGCCATTGCAGGTAAGCAGATCCCAGTCTTGAACAGAATTTAAGCTCACCAAGTTACCTATCAAATACGTCGTAACCGCAAAGGGGATACAATTTATGTTTTTCACGAATAATAGTGTAAGTTCGGTTTGAGCTTTGTTTATAGTCATCGGAAATGCTGTTCACGGAGGTATACTTTTTTATTAATGGATGGTAAATCTGTCGAAATTATGGGAATATGCGAATACAAAACATTTTATCGTTTTGCTATTTCTGATAAAAAATATTGCTTTTACAACATTGTGCCATTAGACGTCATAATCTTGGCGCATCAAGATTACGCATTAACATACAAGAACAGCAACTTTGAACCTCAGCCTATGGGAAAGCACTCCTGATAACTATAAAGAGTTAAAAAACTCAACAGGGTACTATATTGCCTGTTTGGTGTCCACGACATTGCTTTCCACCGGAGCGTCTGTCTATAATCGCTGTCTAACAGTACCACCACTCCTTACTTGATACTTCTGTTGCTCTTGATATGTTTGATAGTTTGATTTTGTGCTTAGATGACTTTTTATAGGACATTGTACATTCATCCCAAAGCAACAACTGTAAAATAACAGCGAGGGTGGTCGCTGTTTTTACTATTGTTACAAACTGGCCTCATGGGCTAAGAATAATGGCTATTCAAGTACCGAATTTGCCGTCCGGCCACCATTTTGCAACCTAATCCAGAGGTGGCTACTTCAACAGCAACTGATTTTTTCCGAATTTAAGTTATTACGACATTTTGCACAATATTGTAAAAAAAATAACAATTGCTCATATTTTCACGATTCCGAAAGTCAACATCAATTTGAAATACCTTGACGCAGCCATTGACCGTGCAAGCGTATGTATACGTGCCAGCCAAGTTATTTTGTGACTTTACATTGTAGGTATTGTAATTACTTTGATCAAGTGGCCTAATTTTAATGAAACAATGATTAAAATGTTGTCTGAAAATCGGATTATGACAATAATTTCAATCCCTTTAATCACATAAAAAGAGGCACCTACTACACTAAAAATTCATTCTTAATACGTACCTGTGAATTTGAAAATCATCCCCTATTTTACCTCCTTTACGGATAATTTTACAATAACGCTGAAATGCATATTTCATAATTCATTTCTCTTAAATTTGAATTTTCATATCCCTAACTAGAAATCATGGGTTCCCATACAAACTTTAATACCCTAATAGTATCGATTTCCTAGTAGTATTTTTCAGATAAAAAGTGGCTTATGTGAATGAGATTGTAGTGAAATTATATGGCACCGGAACATTCGGGTGCGTTTACGTAATAGAATCAGTAATACAACTTGCTAAGTTAGCATAATCCTAAAATGTCCAGATTTCATGAAATAGTCATTCAGGATTACTTGATCTTAGAGAGTTGTGTTGATGACTTTAATGATTATAATTCTGTAAATACATATTTGTTACGGCTGCGAATCATATTTTAATCAACGTACAACTTAGTACTGACCAGCAAATTGCAAAAAACGTAAGAAAATTTGAATTTCGCGGGCTACCTAGGTGCATCTACCTTAAAGCATATTATCATTTCTTTTTGTTCTTCTCATATGACAGTGGAATAATTTTAAGAAATTATTTAATAAATAAGTTTTTAATAAGCATAACATGTTGAAGTATTGTAATAAATAAGCATCCACCTTAAAACCTTGACAGAAACGTTATTTCATCCGTCTGTGAACGTACTGTGAATATCAGTGACACTAGTTTTGTTATGGCAACATTCAAATTTAAAAATAAATAAATTACATTTTAAATTGTTTTACTTCTAATTCGTTGTTAACTTACATCAATAAATCACAATAAATATTTTAACGCCAAAATTTATAAATATATCTTTCTAAAAAGCGTTCTACCAAAGTTCACAAATATGTCAAAGTTGCAAATGAGAACAAGCCAGCTTGCTCTTCGCTAGCGGTCTCTAGTGTTCGCAATCAGTATCAGTAGTTTGCGAGTCGGAGTCAGAAATTATTCAAAATTCAAGATGGCCATGTGTCACGATGGTTTCTTGAATTGTAATAGTTAACTTTATTTGTTTTGTGTGAAAAAAGTGCTTTGCCATGATGGCTGACTTAAGTGTTGATATATTAAAGTTGCCGGACGACATACGAGATAAATTAGCCGAATTAGACTTGGAGTTATCCGAAGGTAAGAATGCAGTAAGTCTGCGTTACTCGTAGATCGATATTTTGTTAATTTAGATTATTATTTTTAGTAAATTAGCTTTTATTTATTAATTTATTGGTAGTTTCTGGATTTTATTTAAATATTTTTAATGTTAGTTTCGTGTTAGAAATAACTTTTTTTGACGCAATTCGCCAGCTGATGTCTTCGGTAAATAAAGTATGGGTATGAGTTTACAGTGGTTGATTTTGATATGTTGTGATAAACTTATGTGTGTTAGACGTTCACGCTCGAATAGTTACGTTGTCACACATGGCGTACTAAGGAATGCAACACACTGCACGAGACGACGACGCTTCTTAGAATACGCTTTACTTACTCGCAACTTTGTATCGTTCTTACTTTTGTTAGGCCGCGAACAAGTCTGACGGCCAATCGCCGTGCGTTTTACCCCTTCAGAAAAGTGGTCTCTGCCACTATAATACACTTAAAACGTGTTTAAAAGTGTCTCTTAACTTTTGAAGCAGATCAAACCAGGAGTTCTTGTGTTGTATTATGAGGATCGTTAATTTTTATCAGAATACGTACTTTATGATCCAATACGACGACCTACTCAATGTCGGTTCCTTTGTGAACAAATCATACCAACTGTGGTCAACTTAGTAAGAATAAATTACTCATATCCTCTGCAGGTTTATACACTCAATTTAGTGTTATCCTTTACAACTCCAGGAAGTGAGAGGGCATCAAGATTGTCCTGGATTTAGGCTTCATTGTGACTTCCTTGAATAGATAATAACTTTGTGGTACAGGCAGCTTTGTAGCTATTGCTGTTCTATTTTTGCATTCAAAACTTAAAGATTTTTAGTAGTACAAACTGACAAGAACTATAAAAGTTACACAATGCTGCAATTTAAGAATTTTAATATTCTTATAAGAAAAAAATATTTTTACTATTATATCATGATCTCATTTGAAAATGAATATTCCTTTGATACTTTGAAATAAGGGTGCCTTGAATACTTAACATACATTATAAAGAAAAAAACAGGTCTTTTGAGATCTTTTATGTAAATAACAATAAAGAGTACTACTATAATGCCAATCTGAAATCAGGTTCATGTTATTCAACTGTAGGGTAACACCCCAACTAAAGTGTACTTATTCAATGCTTGAACGGTTGTTCTGGCTTAATCTTGAAGCTAAACTATAGATATTATAACAAAACAAAATGAATATGGTGTGTATGAATTTTGTCAGACATACTTAGTATTATTATTAAGTGCATAAATTATCATCAGAAAGGTTTTTTTATCAAAATATTAAATCTTGCATGAAAAAATCGTATTTACAATCAATTAGTTTAGTTTTATTATTAAAACTAACAATATAAACTAACTATCTTTATTAACAGTAACAATATAAGCAAAACCAAAATAATAATAACTGAAAAATTAAAAGTATCAAGGGCTGAGGGCAATAGCCCTCAGCCCTTGATACTTTTAATTTTTCAGTTGAATACAACATGGCCGTAGAGCCGTTCTGTATGTCCTGTATTTAGTTATGTTAATATGATTCAGATCGGTTTTAATAAAAGTTATGCTAATATGATTTAGACCTGTGTGAGTTTGTTTACATTTGTACAGGTAAATAGGTATTGCTAAGTGTAGGTACCAAATTAGGTATTGTGAAGTGTAGGTAGGTATTCAATTATTTTCAGGATGTTTCAGTAAATGAATGAATTGATAAGTACACATAAGCACATAAATACTTATATTAATTAATTATTAATTATCTTTGTTATCAGTATTGTTCTTATAAGTATTTATTGTAATTTTTTCACCATATTCGCTTATTTTAGCTATTGAGGAATAGGGTAGATGCCTGGGATAAAAAATAATAATTATATTTAGTCCGTCAGTTAGATTATCGCAAAATAATGGACACGTATTTTTTCTTTTGTCAATCAAACAAAAAATGACAAAGATAAAGCGCGTCAAAATTTGGGACTGGGGGTCGTGACGTCACTTGCTTGCAAAAGTGTCGCAAGCAAGTGACGTTACGCAGAACTTTAATGGGCGATATCTTCATCATTTTTTATATAATAGAAAAAGAAAAAATACGGGTTAAATATTTTTTGATAATCTATCTGACGGACTAATTAGATTTTTTTAGGAAAATAGCCTATTCAATTATTCAGCTCTTGGTTTATATCTGGGAATCCATATCAATAATTCCGGTGGAAATCCGCATTAATCCGATGCACTGCTCATTTGCGGCGCGTTTATCGATAATTGACTTATGTAACTCTCGAAAACCGGATTACAAACCAATATTTAATGTTGGTTTGTAATCCGGTACTAGAGAGTTAAACAAACAAATTTGGTTCGTTACACTCTCGAACCAAACAAACCAATTTTTTTTTTTTTTTGGTTCTATATACCTTAACCAATGTAGTAATTATTTATTATTATCATATCCCGTTTAAGGGTGTGTCTTTTCGTCCGGCATTGGTTGACGCTGCGCTAAAGTCACGTTGTATTGAAACGAAACTGACTTCGCGTTTTCGCAGGGTGTAGATAGTTCGGCAAACGGCTATGCTCAGTGTGACACTCACATATCACAGACTTCTTTAAAAAAGAGGAGGTTCTCAATTCGTCTTATAATTTTGTTTTAATATTATGTTCATCGATATTTTCGTCAATTGTGGACCTATAATGTTTTTTTTAATTGCCAACTCTCGGTTTATAAAGGATACTGCCCCCTTCCTAACACTATTTTAACTTAATGAATACTTGTTCGAAACTTCAACGTACTTAGTAACCTCCATTCTTAATTAATACTTTTGTTTTGTTTTTTTTTTAACAATTATTTTTTGGCATGAGCATGCAAATAGCTGTCAGAGGTCAGCGTTCTTTTTAATGTATAACAGTCAAGGAAGCGAAGAAAATGTCTTATTCTGATGAATAAATGAATTTAGAACGCGGAACTCTTGACCGCTCTCTGCCTGCGTGGGTCGTCAATCCATCACATGTTATTTATTACAGTTTTATTATTTCTAATACGAGTATAATAATAATTATGTAATAAATGATAATGCAGCTGCGCGATGCGAATGTTACACATTATGTTTTTTTTTAGTTTTTATTGCCTCTTTTACTGAAAACATTTATGTTTGATGACCGTTAATCGAGTATGCAGTTGCGAATTCCTTAGCCACACGACTGATTATTATTGTTTAATTAATTTAATTATATAAATGCGCTCGGTTTATTTTAATTTACTCCAAGAATGGAAACATCAGGGCAGTATTGCTTTGGAATGGTTTATTATTGATACTATCGCCATTTACAAAGATCATAACATTTTTAATTAAGACAACAATCTCAAAGTATTTTATTTTTGTATCTTATTTTTTCATCCTACTTAACTTTGGATTAATTTACAATTTTGGTTAAATGATTTAAAGAAATCGCGTGGATTATCCTGTTTCTTTACGTAGTTGGTAGGTAAAGGTCATTAGAAACCGCTTATTTTGTTTGGTTTGAGCTTGGCCTGCTGCTCATCTCGCGATAGTTCTATAGACAAATCAGAAGATTAATCCCCAACGCTAATGGAAAACACATTTTGAGCTTACCGATTAGCAAGCTCTTTGGTTATCCCCGCAGTGCATTTACTAAAGAGGTTTGTTCATCGTCCCGCAATAACACCTTAGTCCTAGCACTACTATATGAACTAAAACCTCGGTAAGTAAATCATAAACTGTCTAGGGCTGCCACATCGGCAAACCCGAGCATTGCTTTAAAGTTTCAGCACTAAGCAGAAGCACTTACAACACTATTAACAGCGTTAATAACATTAACTGAATACGTAACTCATGTGTAAAATATGGGATCATAAAACAAATAAGATGGATTCCTGCTTCCGAGAAATAATTTATTACTCTATAGGATAAAAACTAACAACACAGTTACTGTTGTTAGTTTTATAACCCTTTTTATTGTGAAATAATTACAAACTTTTCCCAATGATCATGTCCAATTACTAAGTAATTTCTGTATTTATTTTACTTTCCTTGTTATTCTACTAAAATATAATTACTGGTACCTACTTGTTTTGTTCCTGATTGTCAAATAAAGAAGTTTGGGCTATTCCAGATGTGCGGCAACCCTGTATACCGAAGTAAAACCACATCGCAACGTCGCATGGGATTGCACTGAGTTGCTTCACAAAGTCTTACCTAAACTATTATTAAGCGATAAACGGTAATATTATACGGCGACAGGTGTGGTTACGGGTGCGACACGTTAAATAATTCGATTGAGACCACGAGCGGGGCATGTAATACGCGACAATTAGTCCACTAAGTACTCTTAATCTTGTAATATGGTATGTGTAAGCTCTTTCTTTTCGATTTGGTTTCAAAATCAACCTCTGTGACTCTTACCTACTTAATGTGCTACTTATCTAACTACTCAGGAACTTAGGACTGTTATTGTAAATAATATTACAGGTTCACAGTAATATATTTTTAGCAATATTTTACTACTTTGTGTTCGAGCAGAAAACAGTCGCCTCTGCTAGTTTGTCTTACGTTATGTATGAAATTGGTCTCAGCAAACAGTTAAGTTTAAGAGGTATTGTAGCTTCTTCCGCCCATATCGAAAGTCAGCAATCCATTCCAGCTAGGGACAGCCAAGTTCGCTGATATTGGTCAAATTAAAAGTAGCAAGATATCCTTTACCTCTTACTAGCACGATTTCAAACAAACTTTCGTCTAGGTAAATAATAAGAATTGACTGCTCAATTATACAACCCTCGGTCATATTAAGTAAACATGGTTTTTCCTGACCGGCTTTCGAAAGGGTGAATCGAATTAGTCGTCTTTTTATTCACTGACACGTTGGTATAAACACAATTTACTTAATTGGCAGGTATAAAAGGAAAATGCCACAACATGAAATGGTGTGAAAATACATGTTTCACAATTCGATGCTTCGACAAACGTAGGAAATAAATACTATGAATAACGGGGAAATTAATCGTGCAACATAAACATTACGTTTCATATTTCTGAACACAGTATTGCGGTAATTCTTACTTAGAAGGATTTCGAGAAACTCTATTCAACACCTCCATATTCAATTTTGCTAAAATCCCTCTTGAGTCTATTGTGGACCAGGGTCTTGGCTGCCGCCTAAGGCTAACTTCGTTATTTGGCTTCCTGGGTATTGACAATATCGGGGAGGATGATATAAGTAAATATTTTGACTCTACTTTATCTGCAGTCTTATACAAAATTACAATTTTGACGACCTTTTTGGGGCTCTGCTTCCTTGTGTAAATGAAATGCTGGCTGCCCGATATTAGTGAGTTTTCAGTTATGGATTTTTTGCTAGGCTTGTAATAGTTCAGTTGAAATTCATATTTTGCCCCCACTTCCCCGCGCCATGTATCACTCTATCCCGCTCGCACTGTCAAACTGATTCAGTTAGGTTGAACTAAACTGTTGATGGACGTAGGCTTGGTAATAAATAAGTGATTAAATTATGATTATATTATTATATGAAATCGATGTCTTCTTTATAGAATAAAATGGAATTATATTGAAAGTTAAAAAAGTTAAATTATTCATTAGTACATTATAAATTACCTAGCAAATTGTTAATTTATAATGTACTAATTAATAATTTACCTAATTTACCAAGGTAACCTACGTACAGAGGGGCAATTCTCGTAATTTTAAGAACGTTCAATCTCAGTCTCAGTCTATCAAAAATACCTCAAAAAACCATAAATTTTTGACAAGTATTTGACATTGATTTCGCTGAGATGAAATTGCCACTAGATTTTGAACGTTTTTAATTACGAGAATTGACCTTCTGATGCCCAACAAAAATAGGCGCTTCGGAAATCATCGTCTATCTTGTAAAATACGAACGCGCGATGATAAGATCTAATATAGAGTTGTAACAACTCTCAAATTGATCGATCAGTTGACAACTCTCAAATTGGTTGTCAAATAGACATGTTCTTCTATAAGTACTTTGAGAGACCTGAAGGCCAATTCTCGTAATTTAAAACGTTCAAAATCTAGTCGCAGTCTCATCTCGGTGACAAACAAATATCAAAAACTTGTCAATAGGGAAATTAGAAGTATTTTTTGACATATTGAGACTGAGACCAGACTGTCAACGTTCTTACAATTACGAGAATTACCGCTCTGGTCTGTTTTGGAGTAGCTGCATTGAACTAAACATATCCATGTAAAGGGGTGAGAGAAGGGAGGGGACACGTAATTTCCCGGAAATTGTTCTCTAATATTATTGGAGGATGCTGTACAGCCTAGTTGATTCATACGCATTGGTCTCCGAATGTACTTGGACAAAACCCAGGTTATGTTCAACGACTGCTGTCAATGTTAATGCTTTCAAGGTTGTCCCAGAATACTGTTACCTACGGAAAATTCTGCAGTTTGGTAAGAACTACTTTGAAAGGTTAACAAAAGAATTTAGCTGGGCTGGGCAGCGTTTAGGAAGCTTAATCTACTCTTCACGTTGAGTATTTCACTTTCACAAGACTAAGATCTTCAATCAGTGCGTCCTGCCATTTATGACTTACGGAGCCTATTATAAATAAAAGTAGATTCCCAGCAATTAGTTTTGTGTAGTGTTACATAGTTTTATGTATGACGGCTATAGGCCTCTTTACATCTTTTTTTTTTGTGCGGGAAATCATCATATCCCGTCTCCCGCTTTGGGCGGAGCGGGAGGGCTTGTCAGACTTTTACTGACTAAAACCCACCCGTGTTCCTTCAGTTGCCTGTGCCAGGGCCCACGGTAGCTCTTTCGAACAACCCGCGGCCCTGGCAGGCATCGGCCCTAGCAGACCCCGTCAGTTAGTGCTGACATCTCTTTGAGGCACGCGTGGACCACAACGCGCCGTCGACCCGGGCCTGGTCCTTACTGGGCGGCAAGCTGCCCATTGTTCGCCGCCCGCAAGCCCGCGCCTACGGTGGCCGGGAGTCGGTTGCTGACACCCGACGTTCAGGGCGTCTCCTGCGGCGACTAGGGGCGTGAGGGCGCAGAGATTGCGTCTCACCCTCAGGCGCTCCGCCTCCTTCTTTGCGAGCATTACTGCTTCTTAGAAGGCGGTGACGGCTTCCCATGCACTCTCGCTCTGGACCGGGGCCGGACGCGATAGATTGCCGCCACGAGGACGCGGCGGTGCTCCGCTCAAGCCAGGCAGACCTCCACCGTATGCTCCACCGTGTTCTCCGGGCGATCTACACAGTGGTGACACCCTGGCGTTTCCTCCCGCCAGGAAAGTTTGTTGTTCCTGAACAGGAACCTCCCGAAACAACCGTGTCCGGTGAGGACCTGCATCAGGCGGAAGGGGAGGGCGTCGTGGCGCCTCTCCAGCCACTCCTCAAAGAGGGGACTTATCGCCGCAATTGTGGCGTGCCTAGCGCAGGGTTGCGACAATCGCAATCTCCATTTATTTATTTATTTTATTTATTTATACAGGTAGCCAACAGCTTCTGTATACAAAATATCAAATAACAGTAGGTAACAGTCATGAGCTTATACAGTTGCCAATAACAGGTGAACCAACATTCTCAATTACAGTGATAACCTAATGTATAAAAATTAAGAAAGAAATAAAATTAAGTTCGAAATGTATAAAAATTAAATGGTAACAAACTATATAAACAGAAATATAAAATGACCCAAGAAATAAGTTTCAGGGGTTGCAAGAAATACTTGCATACTAACACAATTAATCCTTAGATTGTATGGGTTGCGTGCTTTGGGACCCTAAAATTTGAGTTTTAAAGACGTTTACGGAGTCATGATATATGTCAACATCTGGAGTGGATTTTATATAAGAATTCATCACTGTTCTGCCTATTGAGAGGTGAGTTTACTCCCTATATTTGTTCTGGATGCTTTAGTGCAGAATGTCGCCATGAGATCCCGCCGGAGCTCTTTCCGCTGCACCGTGATTTCTCGCGGCAGCGGAGTTACGTTTTGCCTCCTCTCGCCACTGCCAAATATGGGCGAGGACTTTTGCCTCCAGATCCCATGGCCGCAATCCGGCAAGGAGGCTCGCCGCTTCAGCGGAGACCGTGCGGTATCCTCGAATTAGCCGGACGGCCATGACCCTTTGGGACCCGTTCAATCGATGGGCTGCTCGCCGCCTTAAGGAACGTGCCCACACCAGTGCCCCGTAAATGACCACAGACCGCACGACCCCCGCATAGAGCCTCCGTTAGGAGGCGTTTGGGCCTAGATACACGACGTTTATACCTGGATTGGGCAGCAGCCGCCTCAGCCTTTTTACACCCTGTATATATTATTATTTTACAACGGTTTAGGCGACTACCCTTCCTTTCAAAAATCCACCTGTATCTATACATTTGTGGTAAATGAAATATATTTCCATTACCACAAACCTATCTCAAATAAAATTATTTATAAAAAAGTTTTGCTGAATATATTGAAAACACCATAAAAATTTGGGAACTTTCTAAAATAGGTACGTTTACCTCCCTAAACTTTTGAACCATTTCAAAGATGATTTTATAAATGAAAACTACAAAATTTGTAAAAATAAAAATACGGGTGCCTTTTTTTACATCTAAATTTAATATTACATTATTATATATTTTCTTCAGAACATAAAATGTTGTCAATCGGATCTTTTGAGCGCAAGCGAACTGACACGGGTGGGATGTCTGATAACCGAAGCGGTACTGACAAGTACTGAATCGGGGGTCGGGCGGCATAAAGCTTGATATTTCCAATCACATCTTTTTACGTTAAAAGTAACGATTAAAAATAAAAACTAACACATGACACCTGCTTTATGCATAGATCGATTAGCCTGCAAAGTTTCATGACCTAATTTGAAAATTTTCATTATTTATTCTTCTTTTATTGTACGGTTTAGAGGTAACTGGGATTTCTTTGTATCGAGAAAATTGTATGCAATCGTGTTTTCGAAACAGACGAAACTCGCAGTAGTCCTCATCTTTATTGTATATTAATTACAAAGTGAATACTGCAGTATTGTTGAAACTACAGCCATTAATGCTAAGACAATTTTCGCAATCTGAGGTAGTACAGGCCCTTAACTTTATGAAACTCTTTTAAACAGCGATTTCTGTACTTTTAATTACTAGTTATGACAAAGACGTGCGGAATAGAATCAACACAATGTATTTTTCATACTTTACAGCATATTTATCCTTATTATTCTGCGCTATTGTTCTACAAGCTAAGTCGACGCGTGCGCAGGCACATACGACCTCTTTCTTTTCGCCGATATGACTCATCACCTAACCCGTTTTGTCGTCATGACTCGCTCTGACTAAGCCCGAGCTGTGGTCACTATTACGCTTCTCAAATAAAAAATAAATGTTGTTAAGTATTCTAGAAAAAGCAGTTGTTACAGCATTATTTCAAATCGGTGTGATATTATAAGTGAATTAGTGATAGCAAAAACTATCACATTTTCTTCCAATTTGAGAAATATATTGGGTTAAAAACAAGGTCTATTTAAGGGGGCTTAACAGACTGCTGTTATTCATATTGATGCAAGCAACTCTAACGAAGGATGTTTTTTATTTTCAAGAGTATGTTTTTGTTATGATGTAAACAAATTTCTGTCCTCAAAATATTTAACTAACAATGATACACCTGCCATATATCTATCTATATATCGCAATGAACCGAATACCAAGTGTTGTCACCGAAACTGGAAACATCGAAAATTGTAGGAGCCGGAATTCGGAACATAGACGTATTATGTTCGTGCGGCTCCATCAACATTCCAGTAGAACAAAAAATCGAACGTGTTACAGCTACTGCACATCAGCAGGCAAAGTCGATGCACTGAAAAGAGTTGTTCAACAAATCACTTCGACCCTTTGCAAGTTCTGCCATTTAAACGCAAATAAAAAGGAACGGCAGCTAAAGCATTCCGCGCTGTCGGACAGAACGAATTGTATGAATCTACGTAGGTATGTGATACGCAACGCAAGTGGCTCCATGGCATCCTGTACTCGTGTGACAGTCGAGAGGCGTGCGCTCCTGTCTGAAAAACTAGCTGGCACTTTTATTGAGGGACAAACACGGACAAAACCACGACTTAGATCCATAGAAATAATTTGTATTATCTCTTGAAGTTAGACTAAACAGTTCTAAGTATTAATTTGTTAACATGTAAAGTTTCATTCTGAAAAATTCCAGAAGAATACCTAAAATGTAACAACACGTTCCTAATTTTAGCCCAGCAGTGACGAAATACGGTTGAACTGCAAATTAAGAGCTTGTAGTAGTTTAGCTGAAATTCATATTTGGCCCCCACTTCCCCGCTCCATGTATCACTCTATCCCGCTCGCACTGTCAAACTGATTCAGTTAGGGTGAACTAGACTGTTGATGGACGTGGGCTTGGTAATAAATGATTAAATTATTATTATACGAAATCGACGTCTTCTGTATAGAATAAAATGGAAATACATTGAAAGTAAAAAAAAAAAAATCATTATTACGTTATAAATTAACTAGCAAATAGTTAATTTATAATGTACTAATGATTAATTTAGCTAATTTACCAAGGTAGCCTACGTACAGATGTCCAACAAAAAAGGCGCTTCGGAAATCATCGTCTATCTTGTAAAATACGAACACGCGATGATGGGATCTAATATAGAGTTGTAACAACTCTAAAATTGGTCGATCAGCTGACAACTGTCAAATTGGTTGTAAATAGACATATACTTCAATAAATACTTTTGACTCTTATCGAGACCTGAGGGGCAATTCTCGTAATTTTAAGAACGTTCATAGTCTGATCTCAGTCTCAATCTGTCAAAAATATCCCTAATTTCCCTACATTTTGACAAGTTTTTGACATTTGTTTGTCGCCGAGATGAGACTGCGACTAGATTTTGAACGTTTTAAATTACGAGAATTAGCCTTCAGGTCTGTTTTGTTTTGGCATTGATGCCAATTCCATTGGCGATACATCCAAGTGCTGAGATGTCTTCATAAAAACGCGACAACGACAGTCCAACCTCAGGACCAGCAAACTAAACAAATTCATGTAAAGGGTGAGAGAAGGGGACGTAATTTCCCCGAAATTGTTCTCTAATATTGAGGTTGAACTGGAAAGGACGCGGCATTAATTTGATTCATACGCATTGGTCTCCGGATGAAGTAGGACAAAACCTAGTTATGATCGACGATTCCTGTCCATGTTGCTTTCAAGGTTTTCCGAGAATACTTTTAACTATGGAAAACTCTGCAGTTTGGTAAGAACAACTTTGAGAGGTTAACAAAAGAATTTAGCTGGGCTGTGCAGCGTTTACAAAGCTTCATCGAGTCTTCTTGCTGAGTATTTCACAGAGCCTAAATACTAAGATCTTCAATTAGTGCGTCCTGCCTTTTATGGCTTACGGAGCCTGTAGTGCGCAAACAGCAAATTTTCACACAGAGAATAAAAGTCGATTCTCAGCAATTAGTTTGGTGCAATGTTACTTAGTTTGATGTATGTACGACGGCTATTACATCCTGTATATATTATGATTTTACAACAGTTTCACATTTGTTTTAATTGAAATATTTTTCCATTACCACAAACCTATCTCAAATAAAATTATAAAAAAAAGTTTTGCTGAATATTATGAAAACACCATAAAAATTTGGGAACTGCCTGAAATTGGTACGTTCCGTGAAATTGTACCTTCCTAAATTTTTGACAATGTTTTGACATTGACGTCAGTTTACGATTTTGAACCATTTCAAAGGTGATTTTATAAATGAAAATTACAAAATTTGGAAATTAAATTTTGGCATTATTATATAATTTCTTCAGAACATAAAACGTTGTCAATCGGGTCTTTTGAGCGCAAGTGAAGTGACACGGGTTCCCCGTCTGATAGCCGAAGCGGTACTGACAAGTACTGAATCGGTGTCCTGTCGGGGGCCGGGCGGCAGAGCGGTTCAAGGTGTGAGTGGTTATAAATCTTGATATTTCCAATCCCATCTTTTTACGTTAAATGTAACGATTAAAAAATAAAAACTAACAGATGACAACTGCTTTATGCATAGTTCGATTAGCCTGCAAAGATTATTGACCTAATTTGAACATTTTCATTGATTATTCTTCTTTTATTGTACGGTTTAGAGGTAACTTTGAGATTTCTTTGTATCGAGAAAAGTATATGCAATCGTGTTTTCGCAAGAGACACCTCGCAGTAGTCCTCATCTTTATTGTATATTAATTACAAAGTGAATACTGCAGTATTGTTGAAACTACAGCCATTAATGCTAAGACAATTTTCGCAATCTGAGGTAGTACAGGCCCTTAACAGGTCAGTAGCGGCTAGCGGGGCCATCGTCCGGCGACCTGTCGTTCGATGTCAATGACAAGACACGACATGCGGTCACTGTTCCAGCCGCTTCCGGAACACGGCAGGATAATATAAATGGCCGAACTGCACACACATACTCATATGGTCAACACGTAGGATATCGATACCGACGTATGTACACGTACGAAAGCTAAACACCCCCGCGCTGGCGAATATTTGGCTACACAACATCGACTAAATTGGCAATTTTGCTATCCCGTCTGGACTCTGGGCGGTCCGATATACGATGTATAAAAAATCAATTTCATCGTTCAAATGCAACGCGTGGGCGGTGAAACATGTACAAATACATCTTGGTTTTTTCAGTTTGCTCTTGTGTCTTGTAAATCGGGACGGAAGACAGAGATATTATAATTTATAAGCTTCTAGCTTCTCTAGTCTTACGTTTTCTATGGAATTAAATTGCGCATCTCACTTGAAGTCGCAATCCAGTGTTCATCTACATTCAATTACACTGCACAAATCGCTACATTAGATCACAACAAGAACAACCTAATCAGCTGATTAACACGCCCATTGCCACCATTACAAACTGTTCAGCTTCAGTTGACCGTGATACTGAACATAATACTGCTTACGGACAAATCAACCGATATAATAGAACTATGAGTGCATCGATATTTGATTGTCTGTAACATACTGCAGGCATAGACTTAAAATAGGTAACATCACTAAACTGTGTGAAAAAGATAATGGCTCTTTCCGAACGAATCGCAAGCATTCGTGTGTGATCGTAGAAGCTCGCAGTTCGTAACGTTCTGTTGGACGTAAAAGGCATTTTGAGCGTTTCAGCCAACCCTTTGCTTGTTGAGTACACAAGTGGTGTGGTACTCATGTTTCTGTTACACGAATCACCAAAAAGTTGTGTATCTCTGACGGGTAGTTTCGATACACAGGAAACTGATTTTCGGAGTCTCATAGCTTAAACCTGCAGGGGCAGATCGCAACTTTGTAGTCATTTTTTTGTTTAACAGAGCGGTCGTATCTTTACTGCTGTATATGTATGCTTAATAATATTCAATGGGGGATGTTGAATGAAAGATCGTGATTTAGGCCGATAGGTAATACTATCGGGCACACTTGAATTGCTTGTATTCTGATAAATGTTCTTTAATAACTGGGTTATCATCTTATAGTCAGGCTATTGCCGCGTTAAGTGTAAAGTCGGGGCGTGCGCTCGAAGCCGACACAATTCACGTACACATATCATAACAGTCTAAGCAAACACTTAACATTCAATATGATTACGCATACAAACACACTATAGTACATATAGCGAGATAGCCATAAAAATAGTTGGCAGCTCATGCGCCAGCGCAAGCCTAGTTGCGAGACGTGAATTTTATAACCGTTGAGTGAACAGTAGTTTCGGGTTACAAAATATGTGTAAGTTTATAAACAAATGTAATCGATGAGATAAAAGTTGTAGGGATTAAAGACATGTTTATACAGTGTAGTCTGAAATTCGTTTAATATTACTGGGAACTGATGAAAGAATGTTTCGTACTACAACACGGTACAATGCGCCACAAGAAATGAAATAAACCTTTTAAAATATTCATGCAATATTCGTAGGAGGTGCAGAAGCTTTGGATTTGATTTGCGATTCAGCTATTTACGTGACGACATGTTGATACGAAGAATTTGATTGCAGTAGCCACAACGGCTAGTGATGAATATTTTCCTAGTGAGACCTTTGCGAAAACATGTGACATCGACCAACCAGCACTGGGCCCCTTGATGGATTACGGCCCACTCCCTCTCACAGAGAGAAGGCCTGTGTCCCAGCAGTGGGAACATTATAGGCAGATTATGTTATGAGAACTTTGCTGTTAAGTTCCCGAAAATATTCTTTTGAAAGAGAATTTACGAGAATTTATAAATTGGACGTCTTTTGTATTGATCTATTTTTATAGTAATATTTTTGCGTGCATCTGAACATTTTACGAAGTCTATTTTATTATTAATAAGTCTATTTTAGTTATTAAATTCTCCTGAGCGAGAACATTCTCGAGAACATTATCAACAAAATTAGCATATGAGCTCTTAAATTCTCAAAAAATTTCGATAGTTATTAATTTTAAATTAGTGTTTCTGCATTAAAACAAACTAAATGATATACAAATAATCAGCGCCAGTAAAATGTGTAACAAGTAACACTATAGAAAAGTTAAATAATAAAAAAAAAATGTTTTTTTTAAACAGACATGACTTTTGTGAACTTAGTATTGGCAGTTATTTTTTGCCTATTGCCTATCATGTATTTTTTGCCTATTTTCTATCATATTAATACTACTCAATACTACTCAATACTTATCAATTCTTTCAATTTCGAATTCTCTTAAATTCCCTACGTTCCAAGAATCTTGAATATTTACGATCAGAGAAAATTCTTCGTGGTAGAATATGCTTTCGAGTCATCACTAGTTGTGACCATAAGGACGACTTTCCATTCCGTGTAAAAATTAATTCTTTCATTCTTTGTAAAAATACTGATTAGCAAGCATTCGCTCCTTGTCTTCTTGAGTGATTCTGTGAGTTCATAAAGCCGCTGTCGTATACAATTCTCATATTTCACAACATGATTCATCCAAATATTATTGATTGATTACCAAAAAATATGGAAGTCAACAGGTCATAACAATAAACATGCACATCCTACCCTGAATACTGAAACGCAAACTACTTCACACGTCTCGAATATCACCATTCCATACGATTGGTAGCTGTCATAAATGAAAGATATATCAGACAGCTCTGTGAATAATACTAAAGTGTGAATCGCCATTATTTGTGCAACGGTCGCGTTCGGTTAATTAAACGGGTTGCCTTTATAAATGTGACTGTCGGAGTTAATTAAAGCCTTATATAATACAGTATGTCACTGAATTAATATACATTATTAAAGTAGTTTTCAGAATCGATTTCTGTCATTTTTAATATATTATACATACCAAAATGAACGAAATACCAACGGGCCTGCTAGCACGCTAGACCCTTATACTTGTGCAACTGTGTGCGTGCGGAGATTTATGATGTGACAAGAGTTTTCTCCCACAATCAGTATGAACAATGTTTTACACATAATAGTAAAAATTCAGTGTATGTATTATTATTATAACATAATATTCTAATTGGGTAGTTTGGTGTGGTGTGTGTTAATTCAGGGCATGTTGTATACATAGGAATAAATGTGTTAAATAAGAACCCTAGAATAACATATCATGCACAGACAAAAAAACTATTATTTCCAGACGATAGCAGCGTCAGCGCGCGGCGGTTCCTAGAAATACTTTGGGATAGCGCTAGTTAGGTAATGCAGTGCAATGAGAAAATGTTTTATAAAACGTGACTATTCAGTGTGCTTTCGTAGAATATTATCATAATGTTCTACGTCATATTTTAAGCTATGCCAGGAAAGCAACTTCTTATCTATAATTATTTGGACCAGTGCATTTATTTCATAAATTTTAATAATAAACTGGATATGCATCAATCAAATGTGAAACATATGTCAGTGAAAAAACCTTTAAGTACTGAACGAAATATCATCGTGCAACCGTGAATGGACACGTTTTCGTTGATTGCTTTTAATTTCGCAAAGTAAAAAAGTAATTATACATTTATTATCATTAAAGCCAGGCGACACTATAAACCAGGTATGTCAATGTCGAATGCACTCGCGCCGGTCGGGCCCGGGATGCCGCCGATACCGTCAGTTCCATAAATTAAATTCATAGGTAAAATATTTCGCAATGAGCCATTTATTTACTCTATTCAGGCGAACCACTGCGTCCGAAATCCGACAGTCTTATATTAAAAGTCACATTTGAACGAAGCCTACTGCTATGTTTCATCGGGTTGCACAAGGTAAAAGCGGCCAACGTAACAAACATTCTGTTGAAATACGTTTACAATGAAAATGTTTGCCCTTAGATTTAGCCGAGCCTTCGTGCAGAAGGTACACTCTCACCAATAAATAGTTGTTATTTGGACACGTTCCGTTTCACCACCATTTGGCATGTTCGTGTCAATTGCGTTGCTTAAACTTGTGAAAATCTATTTGACTCTACGTCTCTAATTCATAGATCTGCAAAGAAACTAAGTAGGGAGGAAGTTGGAAAAAAAGCTATCTTTAAGAAAATGGAGTAAAATATTATTTACTCTCGGAGTCACGCTGCAGATGAGCCTCAATGAGGTTTTCTGCTTCACCGGATACTTGAAAAAAGTCCTTTCGCCGCCAGTTAGATAATACAAAAATATATTCATGAGCAGTTTAAATTGAAAAACTTCTGTTTCTGATATAATTGTTATTATAATGTAAA
Organism: Apamea epomidion; assembly: GCA_947507525.1. Classification (NCBI taxonomy): domain Eukaryota; kingdom Metazoa; phylum Arthropoda; class Insecta; order Lepidoptera; family Noctuidae; genus Apamea; species Apamea epomidion. Next base: position 11,312,935 of record OX382224.1, on the reverse strand, counting down.
GACAGCAAAGGCAACGCTTAAAAAGCGAAACCTTTAACTACACAATTACGGTCTCGCTTTATTTAAAAGTAAAAATAACAGATAAATTTATCGAGCACTTATGAAAGTGAAGTTTTAATGAGTAAGAGAGGTGCATCGAGCAGAGCTTCCACCGCCGATATCGAAGAAAAAACAAATAGATGGTAATCCGCTTTTATCCCGCCTGTGGTAAGTCTTTGAATAACAGTCTAGTGCGGCACTCTTAAATCTGCGCTACCGAGCAATACTGTTTTATTGTAAAAAGTGATCGAGTTTTCGCTTCGGCTCAAATTAGATTTCTTGTCAGTTTGCTGTCTGAAATCCAGTTTATGATTTGTGAAAACAATATGTTATAACTTAATCTAAAACGGAGAAGAATAATTGCTTGACCAAAGTCGACTAGGTCGGGAAACGGCAAGGAAAGGTGTAGGTACCTATTTGGTCATTTTTATTCTTAAATCCTGCGTTTTTTTTGGCCAATTAAGTAGTCAATAATAAAAAATAAACTATTTTTTCTTTTCTGTGAAAGTTTTTTTTAGGTCGGCCTTTAGAAAAAATATACAAAGGAAATACTGAAAGAATTGCTTTAAACACGTGGAAAGCTTACTCACAAAATTGTATTGGCTCGTAACAATACTCTCTTTGGCTTCAAAGTCGTACACACTGTAAGAGACAGATCGGAGCTTATTAAGATAATTCCCTTTACATAATATTGCGTCCCCCAGCAGACAGACAAGTTTTTTGCCTACCAGTCGGTCCCCTGCCCAGTTTTGATGTCAATGGGTTAATGCTCAATTAGGATGGGTGACGACCAACGTAGTTGTCTGCCGGTCTATGGGGAGAAGATTTTATACAGTGCAATGAATTGAACAATGAATATTAAAACCGGTACGTTTTAAGACGTTATAAGTAACTTGTTTTGAATACACAGGATTATTTCTATTCTTAGTTGGACTTTGTATGAGCAGTTAATATCGGGTGTTTTTTTCAGAGGTCTCCCTTTAAAATGAAATAAAAACACGAAAAAATGTTTGAATAGGATTTAGTCGTTCGTCAAATGTTTCCTTTAGTAATTAAGCCAATAAAAAAAAATAAGCTTTCAGTAAATCGACTTTCACGGCAGCCGCGGCGGCCCATGCCCTAAATCATATTCAAACATTAATTCCATAAAATTTTCTGTCAAATAAAGCCAACTTCATGGATATTTTAAACATTTTTCTGTGTTATATATCAATTTAAAGTTCTGCGCCTCTAAAAATACACCCTTTAGTTGAGTCTGATTCTTTTATTCAAATGAACTTGACATCTGTGACAATAACATTTATTTTCGTATTAGTATTTCGTAGAAGTATTTTCTTTTGAATAAAAGAAGTAAGGCAGGAACAACTTATTTCATACGGTTAATCACAGAAGCTGATCTGGTTCCAAAAACAGGTTACGTGTACACATTGTAACAATGGCTTACTTAGGGGTTTTATTCTCATTCACCTCCGAAATAATCATTGAAAAATGTCCAAGCTTTATAAGCACAAATATATCTATAACACTTACCATTTCAACCCGCTACTAACAAAGAAATAATTGGACAATAAAACGACATTATTCTGCGCATGTATATCATGATCGCTCTATGATATGTATTCCGAATCACTTATAAATTATTCATTCTATCACGAATTTCACTCGGTAAATGTTTTCATTTGTACATCAGCGCGTTGCAACCGAAACCAGCGACTAAACAGTATAATTATTTTTCTACTATTTTAATTTAAAAACGGCTTGAATTATACATTTATTAATATTTTTATACACGTTTCTATCCATTAGCTGAATTAACTTCAACAGGCTTCTATAACAGTCATACTATTCATATGCAATGGCATTTGTTAATTAGGCGACAGTTTTCATATGCAAATTGAGCGCCACCTCGATGGGAATTTCATATATGTATTTTTGTGTCATTCAATTTGATCTCTATTGTAAAGACATAAAGCGCAATTTTCATTTAGAAAGGCCGTTTTTCTATACTGGTCGTTGAATATTTTTGCCCGACTCTATAAAGAACGGACCTGATCCTAATGTATTAGCTGTGTTTTATTGGATTTTTATGAAAATGGGCCGACAGTCGTTTCTATATTCGATATCCACTATTTTAGCGTCACCATCCATTAGTGTTCCACTTCTTTAGGTGCACTATGAGACTAAAGTTTTTTCCCCTAGCAAGGCAGTGGGTGGTTTAATTTCAACACGACAACGACGGACTTCTACAAATAGTCATGAGCTCTGAGGGAATTTTGTTGCACGTTAATTGGTGGTAGCGCCGTGATTTTGGAAAAAACGTTTTTCTCTGGTAACTAACAATATTGCAATAAATGGAATGAAAGACGATGTTATTAAAATATCATATATGTTAGAATGCTGGTTGCTTTCCCGATCGTGTTGTAGGAATAGCCTCAGGGAAATCACGTGTGTGATTACGTATGTACTAGTGAATTCAAATGCGATGTCTTCGGTTCCTGGGCAAACCGTAATTGTTAATTCCATTTTACACAAATATTTGAGATAACAATTTTGTAAGTCATGCGCATTGTAAGTGTTGCATCCAGATTTTCACGATAAACTTTAGTGAACAGTAGCTTTATGATAGTGTTTAACTTAATCTTATCCTAGCTTCAAGAGAGGGATGGTTGTTATAAAAAAGGTTGTAACTTAGAATGAAGCAGACGTTTCTTGCTATCAACAGCGTCTTAGTCGTTCGTGGTGAAGTAATTTAATGAGAGTCGTGATTCAGACCAGACGGGCTGCTATTGGCTTATAATCTCGAACCAACTGTCTGAAGGCTACAATTATAAAAAATTTAGAGTTTCACAGGCAACAGTGAATAATAGAAATAAAGGACTTCTGTGGGCGTTCTCACGGTCCTTAGGCATGAAAGCCTGACTAAGAACTACCTTAGAACTACCATCATTGCTTTAAATTGTCGTGTCCTGAAGAAAATGAAAGACTTGTGTTTGTTCTAACAATCAAGATTAATTTAATTAATAAATTCTGCACCATACCTACATAAATTCCTACCTGTTCAATTTCATTAACAGAAAAACTATAAGGATTGGATACGTGTAGTGGAATAATAAAATGACAGTGAATAGAGGCCGCTGCCGGTTCAAAGCCAGCCTAGTGGCCACTAGCGGCTTTTTACGCCGGGGATTAACATGTTAAAAGCCTTGCTCGAAAAAACAAAAAATCCACATAGTAGAGTCCAGGTAAAAGCTTTCGAGAAAACCGTGACCGGTAAAATTCGTTTTTTAAATATAAAGTTCAGTTACGGCTGTTCAGAAGTATTTTTTCTAAGTACTAGCAATAACTTAAGTGTCTAGAAGTATGAATAAAGGAACACACAACTTACCAAAGTTTCGTTGTAGGTGCATTCCGGTACTCCCAAGCGTCTAGCCGCCACATTCTCTCGACAATTTACTACATCTTCGTAGTACTCCTAGATAAGCGGATTGTCTTTAACTAAGTACAAGTCTTGCGGGCTGATTCACTCAGTAATAAATCAATTTATTTGTCGCTGGGTATATTGGTGTTAAGCGTCGCAATTCCGCGTCATTTTCATCCAGATTGAACGATAGCAGTCACCCTCCCTAGCCGTGTTCGAAGTGTCTAGTGCCCTACATATGTAAGTGTCCGGTCATTTAGCCCTGATTTGCATTCTGATGTTGACGGAACGTCAAGACGAGAGTATAGGTAGGTATGGTCACTTTATTTGATATTAGTTTAAAAAAATATTTCAAATTATTCAATGCGTTAGCTGACATACCTATCTTGCATCTCAGTTGAATCCTTGGGATAACGCAGAGTTGTCATGAGGTCCGGTTGTATACCGCAGGCCGCAGGTTTGAAACGCGTGAGTATACCTAGCGACTGTTTAAGCTTCTAATGCAAAGTCGTTTTTTTTTAATTTTTTTTTAAACGTTGCCCACACTAGGAATTACTCCTGTATCGTGGGTGCGTTTACAAACATTTAAACTCACATACACAAACAGCCAGGCCCGGAACAACTACCTGTAGGCAATACAAATATTTGTTCCGTGCGGGAATCGAAACCGCGACACACAACGCAGCAATCGATCGCTCAGCCACTGCGCCAACCGTGTCGTGTGCATCGCTGGTTTGTTTGACCAACGCGAACACTTCTCTGTTTATTTACGAATGCAAAGCAGGTTAAATAGACGTGACCGCTAATAGTGTTGCATACAACTTTGCTTTGCATCGAGCGACAAACGCTATGTTGAGTTGCACCGTCACCATACATACGTTCATAGTTCCATACCTCCTGACAGGTGTCAGGCGTATTGATGAGGACTTGGCGAGTACCACGCTAACCAGAATTTTGCCCCTCTCACTTCACTCGGCGTTTCACTGCCGTTGCGTTAACCTAGCGTCTATCACTCAGTGTGCCTATTTACTGCCTGCCTAACAAACTATTCATAGCGGTCGCCTCTACGTCGGTTATCTGTAACAGCCGAATATTCGAATGCGTTCAGAATTGCCATTCCAACTTTCAATACCATACCGTTTTAGATTAGAATACAACGTGGATTGTGGGGATCAGGTGCAGTTCAAGTTGGAGCTTCGAATCGATTGCTACCTGAAACCTGAAGTTTGTACATAAATATTGTTGCCAAGTCCGCGTACGGCGTGAATATGTTTTCGTGATTTCTTAATTCTTATTATAGTTTTATTCATTTTCATGATGACGATATAAAGAAAGACTTTAAAAAGTAATTTATTTATATAAAAAAATGTAGAGGTAGTACAAAAACTGAATCACATCCTCACCTGATGAAATCGTAGTATTATCAAACATTTTCTGTTTATTTGAGCATATTCGCAATATCCTGCTTCCACTGTCCTCTGCGTTGGATCAAAAATAACATACTTGGTGTTATGTTTCCTTTAGAAGAGTTTTAATTGGATGGGACGTGATGCTAACAATTGAAGCTTTAGTGTTAATTATTTCTCAGCATACGTCCAACTTCCTTGCGAGGTTGTAGGCGTCCCACATATACTAACCACCTAATAGTTTAAATAATGGCGTCTCGCCTCTCGTGTACTTCCTGTCACCAGTACGTCTGATCGATAAGTTAATTAAGTCGGTGGTTGTCTTGTTGGCGGTGACTAGTCGGACACTAGTAACAGTCGCAGAACCAGCTTGAAAGCTCTATATATTACTAATCCTACTTATGTGCAGAAATCTTAGAAACTGTTGTGTCTGTAGAGCTCAATTGATGTCGAATCTCATCTAATCGTAAACTTACAACCTTAATGCGAAAGCGTTTATTAATAGAATTATAATCATAAAAATCATCAATACAACTCTCTAAGTTCATATTACCCTATTGAATGACTGTTTCAAGAAATCATGACATTTCTAACTAGGCCAGTTCTAACTCAAAGAGTTCTATAAGATTTTAATTCTGTAAAGTCATATTTGTTACGGTCGCGAATCATATTTTAATCAACTTATAACCTGCGCCTGACCTGCAAATTGCAAAAATCCTACCTTAGCGCATCCGCCTTTTAATTTAAGCGTATGCAATTAACGTCTTTAGTAGTATAACACTAAGTAATCACCAATAAGAAGCTTGCTGTTATCTATTCCGGTAATCCCCAATTTTTTAAAGTTGAAAAGCTTTTACAAAGTTAGATATATACCGTAAAATAAATATTCAAAGTACGCAACTTTTCCAACTTAAATCGAGTTCTCTCCCAAAGGATCTACCTGAAGCACAGAGGACGCAAACTGCATAGACATTAATGGTTATTTGCCGTACAGTCTCGGTTTTCGCTAAAACATTAAAATTTTCGCTAAATTCATTCACTCTTGACTCAAAGGCGAAAACAATGTTATGTTGCGGAACTATTTAGCGAGTTGCGCTTGGCAGACAAAAGGTCCCCGTACCCTACAGTACCTGGCCGCAAATATGACTCATGATGAGTTTTAGATAGACTTTGAAGAGCGTTGTCCCTGTCACTCATAAGTACTTGTATGACTGTCTCATTCTAAACCTCGAGATCGTATAAAACTCCCCAGGTACTCTAAATTCTTCTTAGATATTTTTTTTATCCATCATATTCTTTAAAGTTTTATTTAAATCATGTAAACAAGCTTTCTGTTAGCCGTCGGTGTTCGAGAGTCGCGTATATTTTCTACGGGGCGGTTGTCAACTCTGAATAACGATGAGCGTTCGGAGGATGACAAAGCTGGTCTATGAACTGTTTTCTTCTGGAGATTTTCTTCTCTAGTATCTGCATGAATTTCTAATAGATAATAATATTTATTTTTATGGCTATGTTGTCCTACTGCAGCACAAATGCCTCCGTTTCTCCTTTCCATTCTTCTCTGTCTTGTAGGCTACAAGCTCATCCCGCCATCTTCTCCCGGCTCTGCCTCGATGTCGATAAATAATAATATGCTGTAACAAAATGTTAAGTTAATAAGTTCAATTAGCAATGAGATTTATAGTAGGGACGCCGTCACTCATGCATGAAGGGTCTTTATAATCGTTTGGTAAGAAATAAACCCGAGTTACCAAAAGAAGTGGTTGGCTGACTTTTGCTTCATTACTTAGACCTGCGAGGTAATTGTGTAACGCACAATCAGTAGTAATCGCTTTCATTTTGACAGTTCAACAACATTCATTGCGTTATTTATGTTGTTAAGCAGAATTTTTTTCCGAACATATGAAGCAATGGATTAGCAATATCTTTCAAAATGATTCAGATTGAGATTGACAGTGTGTTGCGCAATTAGGGGTGCTGATTTCTATGGTATCTACTACAGTTGCATTAAAATCGAATATTCAGCTTGTTTTTCATGAAACGAATCTCTTATGCTAAATTGCAGCCCTTGATAGCGACGGCTAACATTGATCTAAAAACGAAATAGCTTCACTATCCCGTTTCTGGACATGGGATGCCTGTGATTAATCCAAAGTAATATATAGATACAGGTTGAAAACAGTACTAAAACGATACATAATTGTTTGTACTATACATAATATGTGTATTATTACGTGTACTAGCTAGGACCTGGCTTAACGTCGAACGCCTAATTCTAGACAGCCAATGAGCCATCTTTGACAACCATTCACAATATGCAACGAGTTAAGTTTCACATTTGATCAAAACCCTTCCGCTTCAGTCTGCCTAGACAAAAGAGGAGTTGACGCAGACTGCGGAGGCATAGAACACAATTGTATCGCAACGGACGCACTATCTGTGGAACTTGCAGCCGAAATATACCTGTAGCAGTCTAGTACCTATGTGCTTCCTTTAAAGTTACTGTCACTAGAAGCAGATGCAAAGATAGTCTGCTGTTTGTTGATTCAACATTAGAACTTGATAGTACTTCTCCCGCGACATCGTTCGCGTGAATTTCGTATTGTCTCCTACAAATTCCAACACCTCTTCCACCCCTATAAAATGTCAATTTATCTTAATTACACATATATATTTCGATGCATCGCCCGCCCGCGCTATTAGGCACCTCGTTTTCGCTTAGCGTTCTTTCTGACTTTTTCTTTTTGCTCGGCCCCTGAGGCTCGTAGCGTGATCTTAAATTAGCGTTAGCCTACAACCTTCCTCAAGAGTTGGCCTATCAAATGCAAAAAGAATTTTTGAAATCCGACTAGCGAGATTAGCGTGCTCAAACAAAAACACACTTTTCAGCTTTATTATTATTTGAAAGTAAAGATGTTTGCATGACGTTAAGTTGAATTTCTTTGATGCATAGTAACGCGATGCAGACCCCACCTCTTTGTGAGTTTTAAACTTCGCATGCAAGCTTTAGTTCTACCAGAAGAGCTTCGAACTAACGTGCGGGCTCGCGCTTCTTGTTTGCCAGCTCTGTTTCGATACATCTTCCTTTAGACTCTAATTGGAAAGCGACTTGTGTGAATCTGTGTGTTTAAAGGAAAAAAAAAATCGCTCGAAAAGTTCGCATTGCAACTGGTTTCACGCATTAAATTGTGAAATGTTATACGTCAGTTTTACCGACGTTCAATTTACCAATATCATTGCAAAATGAATAAAAAAAGCGTTTGCTAACAATTCGCGTTGTCTATCGCAGGCTTTTTGTTTGTAAAAACTTTACTAAATTACCAGCAACGCCAAAGTCAATTTCAAAATGTGAAAGCCTGATATTATGAAATGCAGCTAAATGTCGTGTTGTTTTATGCTACAAATAATAACGGAAAATGCTACCCTCTAAAGCTCATCTTATTGAAATAAAATTAGTTATATGGCACATGTAGTACAGTATGTCTTCAAATAGAACTTGCAAATTATCGTTGTGGATATCCTATATTCGAATCACGATTTAAGCATTAAAAACCCCAGACTAATTGAATGTAGTCTAAAAGATATTTAATTTTACCCAATAAAAAAAGAACTGCCCCATTATTAGATCTCTACATGACAATAACAATTATTTGCGGTCCATTTGCGGAATATTTGAGGATTGAATGCATTAAAGTATCCTCGACTTGATGTCAGATTTTGTTTTTGATAGAATGGACTTTTTGGTCCTGCCTTTTTTTTCGTTTACTAGCACATTATTAGTCGTGAATAGTCCTTGCAATACTTACAGTATTACAGTTTTTTAAATTAGCAACTAGTGAAAAATAAAGTTATTTTGTATAGTTTGGGTTTGTTAATTATGTTTTGGAAACTGGTAGAATAATGTTATCGTGGTGTGGCTTATCCTAGTATTTTCCTGCAGATATAGCTTGTTTTAATTAATCTCCTGCTATGATTATGAAAAATTGCGAGCTGCCTTCCTTTTTGAAATATCGTTGATATGTGGTTGATTTATTACGTACTTCGTTTACTTCCATGCTAGAGGATTCTGCTGCTGGTATAGCTTAACACTACAAATGCTTTGATTTTACTGGTAGCTTCACGTTAGTTCTTTCTTTAAGATATCACTAACTTAAATTAAAAGAAATTATACTTCACAAATTGGCGATAAAGTCAATACATCTGCGTTAGTCCTGAGAGTAATTCATCTGTTCCGCACCCACCGCATCTGCACTCCATTCATACAAGTGCCGCATTTATTAATAGCGACGATAATCGCATATATTATAACGTTACGAGTGCAAACGTTACCATATCGATTACAAATTCAATTGAATCGAATAAGATAATCGTTATCGGTTCCATGTTTGTTTATCAGCATGAAGTCACTTGCATGCTTGTCATCTGGTTATCGTCGGTTTTTTGGCCGGGTTGGTCTTTTCGTACAACGCCTTAAAATTGTATTAAGCCCCTGGTAATCTAGAATATTATTATGGTTCTATACCATAATTATATTCTAGATTATCAAGGGAATTAGCTTAGAGTGGGGTTTAATTCATTAGTTATAGATAGGCTAGTAAATATCACGAATGGACCTAAGAGAGAGGTGCAGCGTAGGTCGTGGTCTGACCCACACAGGTACTTTGTGTAATTCATTTCATCACTACTGCTCTCAAAACGGTGAAGGAAAACATCGTGAGGAAACCGACAGGAGACTTCTGAAAGTCAATGTTCCATTTACAACAGATATTTCACCAGAATGGTCTGGTCATATTATTCTTGCTTAAACGCAGAAGAACCATTTTGCCTTCATTGCGCAAAAGCTGCACCAATTAGGCATAAATACCAGGATATGGATCCTTCTGTGGCAACATCCGGAAAATTACCTACTACGATTGAAAAAGTAAGACTACTTAATAATCAGATTGCAAGCATTCGTACAATAAAAAGTCTTGCGTAGTATTCTATTAGTTACAGAGTAACACGACATTTACCCCGCGTTGTGTACAAAGATTGCAAAGTGCATTCACAGTGACAAGTAGCTTGTCGGAGGGCCATTAAAACCCATCAGCGTGGGACGGTAATTAGATGATCTGCAATGTTTGTCCTTTTCGGAATCTTGAATGAAAAGACCATTTGTCATGATTAGGTATATTTTTTATACAAAGACGAGGGTTCTTATTTTTCTGAAAGCATAATACGGATTATGAATGCTATTTTTACTTTTTTTCGAAAACTTTTGGGATATTTGAGTGTTGAAATATTCTAAAAATAGAGACTATGACACTGACATCATTTAAACAGTCAATGGATACTATAATAGCGATTAGTGTATCGATGCAACAAGTGGCCGTAGGTCATTGACCACGAGCTGTTCTCTTTTAAACAAACGACCGTAACAAAACAGACGGTTTATGCAAGTTTAAATGTGTTGTATTTTGGTAGTTTTTGCTTGTCGCTCGTTAGTCGGACTAACTTTACTAAATTGTTTAGTTGCCCTAATCAATAAATTATTCAATTTGTGGATCCTGGGCATAAACGTCTAGCAAACACTTAGCGTATGACCAGAGTCCTATTGTCATTTATAATGTTTGCTAAAAATTTAAACATAGACATAAACAAAGTGATTTCCTCTTTGTGTCTCGCGTGCTGGTTATGTTTGGTGGCCACTCGTCGTTTGCCAAGCAAGAGCACATTTTAATCAAATAATTGATATTAGTCGGCCTTTTTCTAGTTAAAAGTAACCAGAGACATAGAGAACTTAAAGGATGCAGTGCCTATTATGAGAAATAAAAGACTTGAGTTTATGTCGGGATATAGGCAATTTTTTGTCTCTCTTTAATCGCGTGCTAATCACTAAAACATTCAAAAGTGTGTATCATGATGTATTGACACAAACATCTTGATTGAATAATGTATATAATGTTTTCACAAAACCGTGAACAATAGATACGCTCCAATCTTATCGGAGTGACGGGCAGTCACTATCTATACCCGATGCTTTACTGATAGTGACAATAATTTACTTTTTGAACATTCATGCGATCCCCTTTCCGGCCGGGAATACTGTCGCTAATCTCTTTATCTGTACCCAAAATAGATAGTGTGAAATGTGCCGATGACGTCATGTTTGTTTTGGGCGTCGTTAAATGCCGCAATGAATGTGGAACAATAATTGTATGAGTGTATTGTCACGTTCTGTTCTTGGAAGCGTCACTCGCTTTGTAGTTTAGATACCGTTCGGTTGTGTCTCGATGGGATTCATGCCGATTCAAATGTTTCGGTACGGGAATAGGAATAGAAGAGGTCTGCTCTCAGCTAGACAAAACGTTCTTCTATTCAATCGATCGCTTATATTTTTAAAGATGAAACAAATGAATGCATTTATCCTATTGATATCGTTCCGATACCGATATCATTCTAGTCCCTAAAACAAAATGGTAACCGAACGATAGCTTATCGATATAATGAGAGCGAAGCAATATCTGCTGCGTGAATTGACATAAAAAGGCCACTGCGGTTTCTATTTTATTATTAGTTCTCAGTAATACAAGGATTGATGTAAATAAATTATATGCAATATAAACAATCTTCATACACCTCCAGCAGCGTGTTCGTGATCATGTAAACTTAACATTTGTACATCCACAGGTTAGCAAAGTATTTGCAAATGTGATGATGCAATCACGATTTTTATAGTGATGAAATCATACTCTTATTCATTTAAGAACGTATGTAGATAAATACTGATTAATTCGGTAATTTATCTATTTATTTATTTTTGTTTACATCTCGGACTGTCAATAGGAAGGATCCCTATTAAAGTATAATATCAGCTGTTTGTCGTCACAATATGTAAACATGGCTTCGTCCAACGAAGACTAATAGTAATGCCTATTTTAACCTTTGACTCACAGACCGATGACACAGCGCTGCATGCATGCTCTAATAGTGCTGCTCTTATCGTAGGCAATATTTCAATCACTTATTATTATGCCCCACAAGACATTGCTTTGCCATTGGCATTATAGGGAAAAATCTATTCTAGTATATTTTTTTTTCCGTTCCGTACCCAAGGACCAATAGGCTTCGCTCATAGATATAGGATAGATCCGCTCATTGTATAATTTTGTTGTTGCCTGAATAATATTTGGTAAGACATTCTAATTTGTTTAGCGCAGTATTCGCATTCCCAGCAACTGATAAAAGATCTGTTTTGAATAATAATGTTGCAATTTAATATGTGCAAATGGTACCAGGAAGTCTACTCCCGTACGTCATGCGTTGTCATTGAAAAGAAGACAGACACTTGATAACACTTGCATAACATTTAGAGCTTGTTTACATCGTGCGATAGATGTGGGGAGTCTCCGTGTCAGAGGAAACGATTAATGTCGGCGCATTGAGGTGACAACTTGCGTGAAAAGATTGGGTACAGCAGTGCGATTCTGTAACCATCTCACCGTGAAAACTTAAGTGAAGTGAGCGTGGAGTGAGCTGTCATTCCAAATAATGCTAGGGATTGACACTACTGACAACTCACATCAAGCTCACTTCACTTGAGTTTTCACGGTGAAATTTTTACAGAATCGACCGGCTCGTACTAATAGAGACACCAGAGGAGCAATTCTCGTAATTTTTAGAACGTTCTCAGTCTCAATCTGTCGAAAATATCTCTAATATCCTTACATTTTTGACATTGCTTGTCGCTGAGGTGAGATTGCGAATTGGAATGTTTTTAATTACGGGAATTGGCCTTCAGTTTCCGTCTACTAGAAGGTGTTATAATACTGTCGTCGTATTTTACTTTTTAACTTAACTTTGTGATTACCTAGTGGACCTGCATAAAACGTTAATAAATAACATATTTCTTTTATCAGAAGCATCTGAGTAGGATCTATCTATTACTTCCAGATCAGTACATTTTATACTAAGAGTTAAGTCTCCGTAACTAAAACGAATACACAATAATAAATCGCAAGCATTAATTAGAAATAGGTATAATTGTTTACTTCCAATGAAGTAAATTGATTGCTTGTATAATAATAGCATCTTAGGTGACACAATGATCTTTTATCTTCATTATATTGCGCGGGATGAGTAATAATAATAATATGTATTAACACAAGCGGACCGCGGCAGAATGCGCACGCGTCGCATTTGCACCGAAATCGTAGCAAATCATTTTCAAAGTAAGAAAAGTTATACATTTTCGTTATTACTGTTGCTTTGTTTTTATACATATTAGTGAATTAGCTTATAAGATTGTGTTCTACAAAGAAGTACGTCAATTTTCAGCACATTCCGTTTTGAAAATAAGTCTGATTATGCATACAGATTGTCGAAAACAATGTATGTTATGTACTGAATGTGGGCAGTTATCAAGATAAATCAATCTATCATAAATAAAGGAAATCAAGTTGATAAGCAACTATCGAAATAACCCAATTTTAGCCACAGAAATGTGCAGCCAATTGCCTTGACAGGTTTATTACGATTATATTGCATTCGGAATTGGCCCGCAGGCGAAAATACAAGCTCAAATCTAACTATTGAGTTTTATGCAAATTATTTGGAGACTAGCTGCGTCGCCCGCGACTTCGTCTGCGTGTATTTTCATCATACTATTCAGGATGAAAAGAAACCTATAGATGACCTTTTCTAATTTCCAGGCTACTCGTACCTCTTAGTCAAAGATTACGATGGGTTTTGTAATTTAGTTGTGGTGAGGTTACAAACAGATTACAGCGTAGAGTTACTTTCGCAATTAATTTATACTTCCATAGAAACTTTCATCTCCAATTTAACCCGAAGTGAACCTGAAGGAGAGAAAGAATTTCCAAAAAAAAATCCATTGTGCTCACTTTCGCTATACCTAGTCTTGCCATAAATATTGTCACGAAGAAAAATGTTTTTTTTTATTGCAAATAATATTTATTACTTTTCCAGTGTGTTAGTTTAATACATAAATATAAAACAATTTAAAATGTAAAAAGCTTATTCGAAGTGGTCTCCATTGGCTGCAATACAGTCCTTTAAACGTTGAGGCCAGTTATCAATAGAAGCACGCACTCTTTCCATGGGAAAATTCTTCACTGCCAATCGTATGGATTGTTTTAGGGACTCCAAATTATCATGGCGTTTCGAGCAAGCCGTACTCTCTAAAACTGACCATAAATCATAATCCAGCGGATTAAGATCGGGACTAGACGACGGCCAGTCTTCAGCTCTGATGAAGTCCGAAACGTTCACTTCCAACCAAGACTGCGCGGACCGAGCTTTATGACCCGGCGCCAAGTCTTGTTGGAAGGACCATACTTGGTTATTGAACATGGTATTGTTAAGGGGCTTAACTACCTTCTCAAGAATGGTATCTTGATACACTTGTGCCGATTTTTTGATACCTTTTTCACAAAAATATGGCTCAGTCACTCCTTCATAACTAACACCCCACCAAATCATCACTGAAGTCGGATAATGCCCACGTTGCACTCTGTCGACTAATTGGGAAGCTTCCTTAGAGCTTTGAGCATAAATACGGTCATTTTTTTTGTTAAAATGTTGCTCAATTGTAAAGATTTTCTCATCCGTAAACAAAATTTTTCTGTGACCTCCCTTTGCGTACCGCTTCAGTAGTTGTTTCGATTTTACCACCCTATTCTTTTTTAAATTATCAGTTAAAAAATGACCAGTGCGTCTCTTATAGGCTGCAAGTCCTAAGTCATCTTTTAAAATACGCGACATGGTTCTGGGTGCTATCTTCATCTCCCGAGATGAAATCTTTTGCTTTCGGACAGGATTTCTTCGAATTCTTTCCCTTACTGCTTTGACCACCTTTTTCGTACAAACACTACGTGGACGGCCAGATCTTTTTCTGTCACAAACAGAGGAGGTCTCATTGTACCTATTAATAGGTACACAAACATTTGACTAATACCAAGCGTATGGAGAGTTTTAAAAATTGCATTTGGCTCCATACCAACTTTGTGTAATGCAATCACAGCGATATCTATCTTTATCACCCCACTCCATTTTAATATCGCAAAATATAGTACAATGTATTGGCGCCAAAATTAGAAAACATAATGAACAATCGTATAAAAATGACAGATTCCAAATTCAAATGTAACATCTTTCTTATTTTTAATTGTAACAGTATTTATGGCCAGACTGTGTATAAGGAACTATTGTGCAAAATTTCAAGCTTCCAAACCCAGCGGCTTGCTGTGCGTTGTCTATTACTGAATGAATTAATTAATTTAAGAATTTTACTAAGCAGTCAAGCTGTGTGCCCGGTGGGCTTGTCCATCGGCAAAATTAACGAACGTTCCCACAAACTTGCATCCACTGACAACCCCTTTTGGAAAACAACTCTCCTTAATGCTCACTTTACTCTAGCTCTTCGCCACTTCGTCCGAGTGAATTTCGGGTTTTTCTCATCGAACTCGAAACTCTACCTCCACCCCATTTAAAGGGTAGATATGCAAAATTAATCATGACTATCTTCAATGTTTACCTAAATATGTAGTTGTGTCATGTTTCATGTTTTCGAAAAATCGTTTAGTTCGATTCCATAGTAATGACCCTAAGATTATTTATACCAATTTTCGATTTATTCGAAGCAAGTAGGAAAATCCGGCCCTTAAAACTTGATTACCCATATTTACCTAGACGTCAATTTTATTTTTATATTCACATCATCAATACCAACTTTCAAATCAATCGGACCGCGCATACAAACTTTAACACTATCTATGGATACATAACATAATATATGGAGAGATAACCCAAGGAGTAATATTTTTCATACAAATTTTCATCCCCGCTCCATCCTCTTAGGGGTAGAATTTCCGAAAATCCTTCTGTGAACACTCTGTTCACTGGCACTCTGTTCTAACTGCTCACTTTCGTTATGTAAGGAAATCTTGCGCAAAATCTCATACTTCTAGTTCTACTAGACTCAGTGGTTTAGGCGGTGCGTTGCCTGTCAGTGAATGAATGAGACACATTTTTATGAAGTAGGTATGCAATGCTTCAGTATTGTTGACTAATCATTTCTCATTAAACCGTCTGTGTATCGTGATTCGTGTGACCTTAGTAATTAAGAGGACGCTAGTAAATGGTGTTATACGCGTATAAGCGAGAGGTAACATCCACCTGGCGTTAATAACATTAGGTGGAGTGCGGTCATAAATCCGTTCATATTACTTTGATTATGCGAAGATCGTTTGTTAAGCCGACTACGTACTGTAATACGATTATACGATGTAATTCTCCCTTGCAGTGCTATCGATATCTAATAATTATATTGTTGCGGGTATTGAGTTAGGGGTTAGCTACTAAACCGATATACTATTTTAGAAATAGGTGAATACACTTGCACAGAATTGAAATATAAACGGATCAAAATTCAATCCCAATAAATTTTATTTGAAACCATTTTCCATCATCATCATCATCATCTTCCTGCCCTTATCCCATGTTACTTGGGGTCGGCGCAACACGTTTTCTTCTTCCATTCTCCCCTGTCAACCGTCACGCTATCATTCACTCCCTTCTCTTTCATATCATTCCTCACACAATCCATCCATCTTTTCTTCGGCCTGCCTCTCCCTCTCCATCCATCAACATGTATATTCATCACTCTTTTAGTCACATGCGTTTCGTCCCTTCTCATCACATGCCCATACCAAGCTAAACGATTTCCTTTCAACTTTTCTGTCACTGGCGCCACTTTCAAACTTTCCCTTATATACTCATTTCTTACTTTATCCATTCTCGTCACTCCAGACATCCATCTCAACATTCTCATCTCCGCTGCATGGAATTTTTTTACATCCGTCTTCTTCACAGCCCAGCATTCAGATCCATAAAGTACGACAGCCCTTATCACGGACTTATAAATTTTCCCCATTTTCCATCATTTAATTTAAAAAGACTGTTAATGAAAAGCCATCCAAATATTTCGTGACTATCAAATGATTCTCTTCAATATCTGAGCGAGAACAATTTGTACAAAGTGGATTAGTAGGGGTTTCTGTTAAACCAACAAACTACCATGAGCAATCCGTTGCGTGCAGTCATTGATATTTGCCATAAAGTCACGTCAGATTGCAACTCAATACACAATCGAGGCATGGACCAACCTGTCACAAACTCGCAATGCCACAATATTTACGTTAAAGCGTCGCTTATATCCTTTAAGTGGCCAATCGTGGCTCGATCGGTGGCCGAACTGAAATGATCGCTGAATACCGGCCTCGCTCAGGGTGTGACGTCGGCGCCCCCGCCTTGCTACGTTAAACTCGTCGCCCGCCATTCAATTGCACTGGCTTTCAACTTTATTGGTACAAGGTGGAAATTTGAGATGGAACGGTAAAGGCTGCTACTTCAACCGTTGCAGCTACAGGGAATCGTTCTGAGTAAAATGCTGTCTTTTCAAAATATTGCGATTGCGAATTACTTTCAGAGATTTTGGCGAATCGCAAAATAGTTATGTTTATGATAAAATATGTGAGAGTAATTTGCTTTTTAAACCATTGATATTTTTGTTGTATAATGGAATGGACGGAAGGTATATTGATTTTATATTTATAAGTATTGTTTGTTGCTTTTCTTTTGCTAGGAAACCGGAATTAACAGAACGGGCAATATCAATACACGTTCACCACACACCCTATGACTGCTTTTGTTGTGTTATTTTTCATTTTCTTTTCATTAATTTATTTATTTTAGTTTTAATTGTTTAGTAGAATTACCTATGTACCTGTTAATTTGTATGAGGCCTAATATTAGAGCCTGGTGCCCTGTAACACAGATTTTTTCTGGAACTACGTCAGCTACCAGCTCCAAAATGTGAATTTATATAGTTCAAAACTGTTAAGTGCTACATAATCATTATGAGAGAAAATAAATAAACTTAATGTAAATAATAAACAAGAAAAATTCAAATATTATGTTACGATAAAACGCTGCACTATTAAAAAATCCTGAACTACCGTTTTGCCCACTGAAAGCTCGTCCTAAAAAGAAAAATCTTAGAACATTTGCTTTGTCCTAAAAGATATTGTAAGTGAAAGAGCAGAACCTTTAGCGAACTTTAATTAAACGGGATCTTGATACAGTCTGAAACTGAAAACCCGGTACATGTAGAAGGAGCAAAGCTTTTTAATAAATGTTTTTTTTTTTTTTTTGATTTGCCTGGATGGGATAACGTTATAGAAATTGTCAACAAAAGAGAAGTATTTATGCAGACTATAACTACGTAAAAAATAATAACCCTTTTGCGCGTGTGCTGAGTACTCAACTTTTAGACATCACTTTTAGACGTCTGACTGTCTTTTGTTTAAAAAGTCATGACGCATGCTATAAAAAAGTATATAGCCTGTGTGGCGCAGATTTGCATTTCTTGCCAGCATTTATAATGTACAGTCAGGCCTACTAGAAAGATTTATACACAGAGAAGGAACCCATTCAATTCATTCCATAACAATGTATCCACAGTACAGGTACAAAACATAGTAGGTACAATTTATTTTACCAAAACAAAGTAAACTTTTTGTCCCATAACATATGACCAAAACAAGGTAATCTACATAAGGGCTGATTTTTCAATAATCTGATAACTTTATTCGAAGAATAATTTTGAAATTTTGACAGTAATTTCACACAAAAAATGTCAAACGTCAATTATATTCCTCGAATAAAAGTTATCTGGCGATGGAACAATCGGACCTAAGTCTCATATATACATATGTATTCAGTAATCATTCAATAACGAGGTAAACAAAAAAGTTCATTCAATTCAAAAGTTCAACTTCGAGAGGAGGCGTGAGAAATAAGTATTTATTTGAAAATGCGATGTCATAAACAATTTTCATTTACTCAAACGCGTCAGGCTGACATAATTGTAATTATTGCCATGACAACGATCACATATCACTCACCGGAACATTTGCGTGTAATGTAACGGTTCAGATTCGAGTATTTCATTAGTGAATATGTCGATGGGCAGTACAGTGTGTATCTGTAATGACACAATTCGTAACATTGCACTCACATTCGGGAGTGTGAAATACCGAGCATCAAACCAATCGATGTTACTCGTACATGTATGAATACTCACAGTTCGAGCGGTTACAAAAGCGAATGTTTCTTAGTCATTGCATCGAGTTGGCGCAGTATTGTAACCCAATGATCAAAATCAAATTATGGAATGTTAATTAAATGCGTATGAAATACCACCTTAATCACCTATTTTAATTTCAAATCTAAAAACAAATGCCACGTCAGTGACGTCATGCATGAAATGAAGAGGATAAAAAAATATATATAAACATACCAAATGAGAACCTGCTTCTTTTTTTGAAGTCGGTTAAAAATTAAATTCCTGTTCTTCTAATACGAGTAAACGAAGTTAAGGACGTGTTAGTCGATATAAGTCGTACGACATCGCCCTACCTACAGTGCCTACTCTATTTTAGTATGCGATTCGTTATAGGTGCGTATTGTTGTTTTTATCACGAATCGTATTCAAAGAAATATGTTTTTCATGAAGGTCGTGCTTCCTAGTTTTTTTTGCTTGAAGTTTTTTTTAATTAATCGTGTTATAAGTGCCTAACCGTTCTTGAGAACGAGTGGATATTCATTTTTAGAGTGAAAATCGTACAATATTTGAAGTTCCAATTTGTATTAATATAAGACGGCCTGTCAATTTTTAAATAATGTATACAAAAATCCCCTAGAAAAAAGGACGTTCAGTTTTTTTCCGAATTGGGAAATAAGTCCAACCGCCCAAGTAATGTGGTGCGCTTACCAACGAACAGCAGTTCATTTTTAGTTATATATGTAGATAAACTATTCACACGTGACTTTGTGCCCAGTGGCGATGCTACAATCCCTCACCAATTTTATGTTCTATAAAATTAGCTGGGTTGTGGGTTCAAATCCTGGCAGGTATCAATGTGAATTTTTCAATTCATATGTACAGACGCCAATAGAGATCGTCTTTAATAGACTTTCAACTTTATCTCTAAAGCATTAAGTTCAAGTTTTATTGGGTATATTTGACAGTTTCGGGTACTTTGATGTACTGGCGTCTCTACATTCTGAGTTTATCTTGGACATTATTGACATCCGTGAAGGCAAGCATCGTGAGGAAACCTGAATTTATAGCAATATAAGTCTAAAATCGCCAACCCATTTTGAGCAAGCGTGGTGAACTGGTGATCAGTGCCTTCTCTGTACGTGTGCCTTTGCCTTAGTAGGACAATATCAGGCTGGTATTATTTATAAAATTATCTATTACCTCTAGTCGAACTACGATTTTCATTATAGAAGTTCTATTCTAAAAGTTACTTTTGAAAGTTTTCCTAAAAAGTTCATTATTTAATATGTCCTCTACCTACCTACGTAGCGTCTAAGCGACACAAATCACATGCTTCACGAAGCGCGAACCGTTCAAGTGTAAGTTCACAACTTTTTATTACATTTAGCTACTTGTTTCTATATGGGATAACTTATTTCTGAACATTTTATCAATACAATGTAGAGTTTACCATAACCGTGGTAGATTTGTAACGGTCTTCTGCCTCTTCTTTCCTTGTCGAATGACTACTACTCACATTTTGGCCGGCCAGCACGCAACACGACCAAAAAGAATAGACAAAATGACAAAACATTTTATCTATTCTATCTGTCGATTTTGTCTATTCTTCCGTCGATAAACCACGTTTCTATGGTGGTCATGCTACGCATGCTGTAAGAAGTTTCATTTGCCTTCTTCAAATCTTGGAATGTGCGCGTGGTTGTGCATAAATGTGGCCAGGTAAGAACGGTGTAAACTTCAAATTTCCATCCGCAATAAAGGAAAATAATTTCATAGTTATTTAATATTAACTCCACTAAACAGCTTCGCCAAGTTCATTTTATTTTCTACGAAGTCCTCGATAATGAAATTGCTGTTTGGACGCACACTACCAATAACTAAGTTAAAAGCCCCGGGAGCATTTAGTCGCCAACTCGATATCAAGTTTAAGTCAATCTCGTCTCCATGCTTCACTTTAATGAGTTTCCTTTCAAGCACCTCTTTAGTCACAGGAACAAGCATTCCAAGAGTCACTAACGAGATACATATATGAACCAATAAAAATTCCATAAGGGCTGATTTCTCCATCGCCAGATAAGTTTTATTCGAGGAATAAAATTGACGTTTGACAGTTTTTGTATGAAATAACTGTCAAAATTTAAAAAGTATTCGAATACCTCGAATAAAGTTAACAGATGATTGGAAAATCAGCCCTAAGTCAAATGAAACCTTATTTCTTTGGTTTGATTTGTATCGTCCTTTTTACTTATTAGTCCAGGGCACTGCTGCCCTGGGCTAATAAGTAAAACACGTGACGTCTGCACGTCTGCACGCCGCCGATATTTAAATTTAATTTCAATCTAAAAAACTTTTCCAGCTTCTTTTGATCAAATTCATTAGGTACTTATTCAAGTACAGGGTGATCAAATAAGAGGTATACACGTTATTATTTAAATTTTATTCTATGAAATATAAAAACTATTAAGTAATTGTATATAAATATAGTATTTAGCGCCGGCAATTCGGTATGGAAAATAATCCCAGACAAATATTCACCTCTAGCAGCATGGCAGATGTGAACCCTTTTCACTGCGGTTTTCATGACATTTCCACACATTTCCTGCGTTATTTCAGTGACTGTGTCTCAGATATTTTGTTTTAATTCTTGAAGGTTCATTGACCAGTTAGCATAGATAGATAGATTTAGATAGCCCCACAAAAAAAGTCAGGAGCTGTTAAATCCGGGGATCTTGGGGGCCAATCAATGTCACCGTTTCTCGAAATTAATCGACCCGGAAACGTTCTTTTCAATGTCTCGATTGTGGCTCGTGCCGTATGACATGTGACCCCGTCTTGTGAAACCACACGTTTCCTAAGCCCAACTGATTCACGTGATGTAAGAAAACTGCTGTATCCGTTACAATGCCATGCTGTTCAAATTTAATCAGTAAACAAGTTATTGTTAGCCGCGAAGGTAAGTGATTTCTACCAAAAAATGGCCGCAATTTTCTTGAGAGTTTTCGCAATACATGATTGGGTTGATTAGAATGTTTTAATAATTAAAACACTTTGTTCAGTCGTAAAACGCTCCATAACAAATTTGCCGTATGTACACAAAATAATCTTCATGAAACAACTGTCATATTTGCCGCCAAAACAAAATGGCGGCATAAAAAAGTTGTATACCTCCAAGTTGCCTACCCTGTATATTATTATACTCCCATATCATGAATTGAATGCAATTAGTATTTATTTATGCATACTTATTACACGCGAACACTAATGCACTAATTATTATTTGCATATCCTGAAGCAGCTTGCTGAATTGTGCATTAAATTAAATCAGGACGAACACAGCTTTTGTGTTGATTCGACTTTACGAACAATAGATTTGATACACATTTCTTATTTAGAACCTGTTGCATACACGGATCGATGTGGCATTATGTATTAATTGTATAAATTAAATGAACAGCGTACAGTCACGAGCACCAATATGTCAACACTTGGCAACTTTCAATTGCGATTTTTTTCGTGAAATAACGAATGCAATGTTGAATACGACTATTACATAAACCTATGGGTTCGAAAATGCTATGTTCGTAACAACATAAAATTTCATTAAAAAATAAAGGAGTAAATCGCTTTTGAATAAAGCCGAGTGTATACATAAACCATTATCATTACTTCCGACTCGCTGCTTTCACAACTTTGTGTTACTTTTCACAACACTTCGATTACCGATAATCGTGCCAATAATTCGCAGGATTTATTGAAGCCCTAATTGCAAATCACTTCATACGAACGTTAGTAGGTTAAATAGTAGTAAATTAATATTAACAGCAGGATTACTTAACATGCCTGTAAAGTCGATGACATCGAAACATAGTCTCCGAGGACTGAAAAATGTAATTTAAATCAACATAATCTAACTTACATATGAATCAGTTGAATTAATTAATACATTTGTAAGGTGTTGGTAGTTGAAAGAAAACATTGTGAGGAAACCCTACAGCCAAAAATTCAAAACCCACACTGGATTACAGTGCACCCCCGCTTACAAAAAAGAGATCCGTGTCCCAGCAGTGGGAACATTATAGGCTGTTTATGCTATGTAATACATTAGATATTTCCTTCTCTGTACGAGATGAAAGCTTTGCTCGGCAGTCTCCAGGCGGTATACACCTACGTATTGAAATTGAATTATTAATCATGACTGTAATTGATTTCCTTTCCGTCTGCTTCATTGAATAGTTGTGAGAAGTGTACGTTTACTCGATAACAGCTCGGTTTCTCGGCTACTGTTCTGTATTGCACTGAGAAATCCATTTACACTTTGGCCGAGAAACAAAGAACTTTGGAACCATCGATCACTAATTTAGTGTTTGATGTTTGGAACTGAAAGATTCGGTTTCATAGTTTTTGCTATTCAGGCTATTAAGTAGACTAAACTAATATTTATTTTCTGTCCTTTTCTTAATGGAATAGAAAAAAAAAAGATTCACTGAACTTAAATGTAGTTTAGTTTGTGAACAGAGGAATCGGTGCCAATATTACAGTTAGTTATAAATTGGGCACTTCTATCTTCTGAAGAATGTCAATAGTCATTTGATAGAGACTAGCGGGCGTAACACTGATATATTGGCAATCGATCGCAATGCCTTTCATTTTGACAATTCAGCCAGCGGATTCATGACGGAACACGCTAACAATTGCAATGCTTTTCAATTTGACAACATTCATTGCGTTATTTACGTTGTTGAGCAGACGAATTTTTCAAACCTACGAAGCAATGGGTTAGGATTTTCCTTCAAAATCCTACGGATTGTGAGTGTTACCCAATTAGGGTGCAAAATTAATTAAACAATTGCGGAATGCTCAATGCTGAATGCAATTCATATTAAATTAATATTACACGGAAATACAATATTACACAACTGGAAACAATGCATGATTGGAATCGTGCATTTTTTCCAGTGGCCGACAATACACATATTTAAAACTTCGCGACTAAAATTCCAGTGATTTTAACAGTAATAGAATTATATTCATGGTGTTTTCATTGTTTGCCCATTGTATAATTAATTAATAAAGTTATTTTCCATCCATTTTAAGTATTTTTTTGGAACGCGGCCATAATTATTTAAAAGCCAGTTATCATTTGGTATTGAATAAAATTCTACGTGGAGCCAGCTTGTATTACCGTTTATTCATTGAAAGCATTTGAAGCTTTGTACCACGGTGTATCTCTGGACCACGTACAGTGTACCTTTCTGAAGTTGAGTCCTGTATGCGTCTTGTACAGTCAAGAAAAGAGATAAGTATGCAAGGTCGTACGATATAGTTGAAGTTTAGTAAGAAACCGATGGATGTTTTCGAATGAAATTTAGTTTGATAAATGAACTGTTTGTTTTCTATTAATTAAATAAAAATTTATTCGAAAACATCAATCCGTTTCTTACTAAGCTTCAACTATGTATATCCGACGACCCTGCATACTTATCTCTTGGCTTGACTGTACATAGTTCCTACTGCTAACATATTCTAAAACAACTAAAAAGCCGGTACTGTGACATCGTAGCCATCGCTTATCTCCTAGTACAACGGTAACCGTTTCCCTCTCGACTGTTACGACCGCATGCAGTTATTTACGCATTGAACATTTTCCTTTACCTCTGGATTATGCTTCGAACATTTTATAGCTCGTACGGCCCTAGTAGTTTTTATGTGGGTACTTTGTTCCTGACTCCGTGTAGTACACTGAACTGCGGGTCAGGTTTCATGAACCTTCACGGGTATGCACAAATACAATATCCATAAAGCTCGCTTTACTAGGAATTAAGGTTTACTGTACATTATGTACTCGTTCTAGTAGATATGGAGTGTAGTTGGAAATTCGTGTGAATGAACTTAGACAGGGTTAATTAATTTACTTGAATGTAGTTAGATTTTGTGTATTTGGAAGTATACGCATAAATAAACCTTCCAATTTAATCAGCAATTAACTTATACTAAAATATCTTCGAAGGTTGGCAGAAATACAAAGTATTCGGTATTTTACTTAGATACTCAGAGCACTATCAAGTAGACTAGGTTGCGCTGTCACAGGTGTCCTAGAAACATTCAATGTTCTTGTTATTCGTTACTTTATGTTTTAAAATTAAATGTAAGTATTGTTATTTGTTCTAGGTGACATCACACAAAAGGGCTATGAGAAGAAGCGGACGCGCCTCCTCACACCGTACTTTCCACAGCAGCAGCCGCAAGGTAAGTTCAACTTTTTCATCATAACCATAAAACGCAATATCGCTGCTAACACCGATGCCTGAACTAATAAGGTACCTTACCAGACCCATCAGTACTGGCACGTTTTTAGTCCGTGTTCCATAATTAAAGTACTGAGGCGTCCAAGGCCACGACAGAAGCGTCGCCGGGGTCAAGTGTCAATTGATCGCCGTCGATGGATGTTGGACAATCGCGAAATTATCGAGACGGCCCGGCCCGATTCCGCAACGAGGGTCAAACGGTGAGGCCATCTTGAATCTGGACCCCCGACTGCCTGTATTTAGAACGAGAGTACGATGAACCGCTGATACACTTGCCTGCTTTAAAATATTACTTACACTTGAACGGCTTTCACGAAACTGATAGCAGCTGTACTTGTGGGCAAACATAAGTAAGCATTAAAACAAGTACCTATGTTCTTCCTAATAGACCTAATAAATAAATGATTCATTTTTCCGTAAACAATCATTCTGTGTTGTTAACTTTCTAGCTTAATTGCAAAACACATTCAAAACACTTGTTGTCAAGGTTGAATTGCTTTTAGCCAGACAGTGTATTTTAAAGCCGTCATCAGCAAATTTTGCATCGGTTCAGCGGTCGAAATTATTAAAATAATGAGGTCGACCTTCATTCAATGCTGACACAAAAAAGAAACTAAATAACCAACGAGCATTGTCCAGCTGCCAACGATAGCGATATTTTTGTTTTTCGAAAAAAAAAATCCTTTTTTCCTCTTTTTAGTTGTTATGGTTTAGTTAGTCAGTATTCCACACGCACACAACCACACTTTATCACCACGGTACTATTTCGTGAATGGCACTTATTATAACACTAGATAATGACACTGTCGAAATGTACCAGCTTTAATCGCTTGCGGTGCAGTTTCGCCTACAAAAAATGCTCACTAAACCTTGGCCCGAGGTGAAACGTGAGGGGTATTTCATTAAAACTAACTAGACGATTCTAAACTTACTCTGGGGTAATTAAGTGGTAGGTAAACTTCGAGTTTGCTATGCAGCAACATAACTGAGACATGTCTGTTGATTTCCACGTGGCGCGTCCCTTTTAGCGTGCTGTAACAAACAAGATTAGAGCTCGTTCACACTAGTTTACTGACTGTCTTAATGTCTATGCCAATAATTGAAAACACTCAGTTACGTTTGAAATTCCGCACAGTTTTCAGATCAAAATCTGTTGAATGTGTTGTTATATTCAGAATCCATCCAATAAGTGTAATTGCGTTACGATTCGTTTGTTACGTACCGTTGTTTCATTGTGTTCTAACTGTCGCATCGCTGCATATTGTTGTACAACAATATGTGGGTAATGCACTGAATATATTAAAAGCTGTGTAAGTGACTGTAGGCGTAGTTTGTATGCCGAGTACGCATGACGTAATTAATGACAAACCTTTCCCTATCAGGTTCCTAATGGATGTAGTAATTGGCGTAGCGTTGAAATGTACCAAAATTAGTTATTAATATGAGGTGAAATCGTTCGGAGCAAGCGACGCTTCGGCTTAACGGTGCCAGTGGCGACTAGCGAGTCAAGACATTTCGCACTGCACTGCCATCACTTGTGTTACAGCGTAGCGGGACCAAAATAAACACTATCGCTATACAAACAAATTCATTATCGTTAAAATGAAGTCCTCGTTGAGTATAATTAGCCACCATCTTAACGTAATCAGTATCACGTAAAGTCCTTTAATAACGTTATGGTGACCTTTTTTCCTTTTCTCGTCTCGATAGTTTTCGGAGAAATACCTGCTGCTTATAACTTTCACTAAAAAATAAAACTAAAGATTGTAAAGATAACAGTTTAACAATTTCTGATTACAACTGCATTACTGTATCAAAGCGATAAAGATATCCTAACAACATAATTTTAATTAAAAACACCTTGAATACGTTCCGCTACGCTGATGTATCACTGGAATCACAAAAGAATTTCAAAACGGTACGCATTATTTGGTTCACATAAAAAACACACTAGACAGGTACATACATAGTACTTATTACAACTATTATGTAGGTAGCTTGTTGCGTGTGAATTCACTCTAGTTTTTTTTACGAGTGAAATGTAACGGCCGAAGAGCCGAGATATATTAAATATAGTTTCTATTATACGCGATGTCTACAGTTCGTGATACATTATGTAAACAGAATTTTTTTACGAACATAATGTTAAATCTGTACAAACATACGATCGTTTACTACGGGAAACTCTAAAATTACACCTAAGTCTATGTGCTCCAAAAACATTCATGTAGAAGTTCCCCGAAAAGACAACACAACAATTACAATATTCATTCAGTATTGATAGTTGACTTTATCGAATCAAAATGGTCGATTTAAAATAGCGGAGAAGCTATATTTATCATCAATTAGGCTAAGCTATTATCAGACCGTTTCCGATGCACAGATAAAGCGAAACACTGAAGGTAAATAAATACTGCAGATACTAGTTGCAACGATTTAATTGGCTGTTCATGCTCAATAAACTCTCTGATCTTTTTTGAGCCTTCATACCATGGCTTGTCTGATTCGTTCTATCTGACGTTATTAAGGCTTCCACACATGGTCACCTGCAGATCTGTCTGACCGCACGTACTGTGTGAGGCTGATACGGCTCAACATGTACCAATCCCTGAAGAAGAAGATGAATCTGATAAGATCATTTGTGTATGTGCACGCATCCGGTCAAACCGATCTGGCGGAGTTTAGTCTGTACAGATATCCCATTTGCCACCAGTCATGTTTTAGAACATAATGTACCAAATATCCATGTATCCTTATTTGAAGTATATTCTGCGGAACAATTATCTACAGTTTCCAATTCATAGTACGTCTTAGGACAAAGATACTACTGTTTGGATTTCACAGCACTTAAAGCTGTGAGATCAAAGAACGCTGAATTAAGTGCGTTGAATTGCACCAACTCCTTGATACTATGTAAAGAACTATGTCCCCCTCTTTCTATTGACATCCTTGTCTCGCTGTGGGTAGATCTCCAGTGCTAGATATTTATAGATCCTGAGATTATGCACTTTGTGCACTGCGACTTTTACATAACTGTTCTTCTGTCAATCCTTAAAATATATTTTCAAAACGTTACCATGTTTTTAGTAATAATTTTATTATGATAAGGGAAAACATCGTCATTCATACGAAAATACTATAAACAAATTAAAAGTTACTTCGCAATGTTCCAAATTCTCGAGGATATATTTTTAGACTGATATCAAACATATGACACGAACCAACAAAAACATATCTGATTATCTTCCGATCCGAATTATCTTGTACGTTACGCGTCCAAGTCTCTCCTACCGATATTATGTTTAATGCCCTCACTAAATTATTTTGTTAAATCATGAACAATGTCTAGCATAAATACGTTTTAACTGTAGGACGGTATCGATTGGCTTACCTTAGCCATAGTTTTTGGGCCTGCATTGCGGTACTTGATAACGTAAACGGCGCTTATCAGCCGGTCGTTGAACCCGCGTGATAACCCGCACCGAACGTACGTTAAAACCTTGTCACACCACACCAGCTAGCTATGGTTACTCACGAATTCACGACCACTGTGATGTGGCTGAGCATAAATAGGACTTTTTGTGGTTCTATGTTAGTTTAATAGTGTGAGGAAAGCATGTAAACAAAATGCTGTATTTTTAACACAAATAATTCGATAAAAAGTAAAGGAAACTCAATTGCAGTTTGTTTTAACTAATCCAACATTCCACATCCCGATGTAATCAGTCGTGTATTGAGTTTATTCTATATAACAGCATCTGAAATTTTTCAACCACCGGATTTTTTTTTGAGTAAGTACTTCTGAATTCGTAAGATGCAGTAATAAAGTTTAAATTCAATTTACAATGTACCTACCGAAATTCTGAATTCGTTGAATGCAATAGTAAAGTTTTAATTCAATTTACAATAGATAAGATATTTCGTTTTATTTTCAGTTTACATGATACTGGTAGGTACACCAGTATCATGTAAACTGAAAATAAAACGAAATATCTTCTTCCAATATTTATTCGTCAACTTAAAAATAGGTGGATTATATTCAAAATGTTTGCTTCGATGAACTGATTAAACAATTAACTAATTAACAATTAACCGATAAAATTTTCTGCTTACAAGAAATTTATTAACGTCAGTAATCATTTAGACTATTTCATAAGAATGCAGCAAAATCATAATAAGTATTAGGTAGTTCGATGATAGATACTACCTCTTCGTAAATAATTTATTTGATGAAAGAAGTATAAAAATTTTGATTCTAAAATTTTTGGCACCGAAAACTGTAGGTTTTCCAATCTCAACTTCAACCTTCATCGAATCTTGACCTAATGGGGCAAAACAAAACTAAAAAAGGACTAGGAAAGTAGTTACACATGAAAAAAGCACACACGTCGTATTTTAGAACCATTTTTTAAATCTTAGTAAACGATACAGTTTGTTCGTTTCAACAAACAGTATAGACCCACATGTTCTTTTTTCCGCGTTTTAAATGCTACCCTTTGATTGCTAGCCGTTTCAAATAAAACGTTTCATGGAACGTATTGATTTTCGAGTGTATGAAATATTTCCGAATTCCGAGGATTCAGGAACTATGTATTCAGCGTTGCGCGTTGTCATTACAATCTTACCTATTGCTGATCCTTTTTGTTTACAAACCTTTTATTATGATTTTAATCAGTTTTTTTTTCTTTTCAAAGGCATTTTCAAAATAAATATTTCTTTGTTGGAATTTACTTGATCAACATTCCTGTGCTCGGAATGTAATATAAAATATTAGCATTCTGTGTTGCGATTTTCGGATATGACATCTTTTTCAGTTCATTCTGCATAGGTATTGACAGAAATAACAGCTATTCTGGCACATACCTAATAATAATACCGCCGCCGTGCGAAATATGTTTTGAAATGCCTTTGAACTGACATTTGACCCGATATCGACATAAGCATTTTCCATAAGATCTTAATATTGTAAGCTGAAGATGTGCTGAAAAGGGCTTTTTAATGTCAAGCGATGTTGTGTTGCTCATCGTCACCATTAACTTTTGTGTTACTTGTTTACTGTTAAATGAATATTCGTCAACGGTTTCATGCCTTAAACAGGCAATCAATTTCAATAATTGATCATGAAAATGATATAAAAACTGGAATTTTAATTCCACTCATGAATCAACGAGCAATTCTCATAAATCTTGTTCCTCCATCTATCTCCTTTGTCGACGAATATTTATTTAGCGTCTAGGCGTTGATATACAAGCATTGGTTGCCAACATTGGCTATGGCCTGTTCTGGACGCAGTTGGTATTCAGCCACCTCGGGGCCCGCGAGGCGACGGCGGCAGCAGCCGACAGCACACGAGGAACCGACGCACACACCGCCGCGTCACGCACAATGAGAAGAGATACCATTCAGGTATCCGAAACGGGGTCCCTCCGATTGGTAGTTGCCACATGCACATACACTCGCACCTGACACTAACAGGATGTAGACAAGATACATTTTAACGATACTCACGAGTACAAAAATCCTCTAGAAGGATTCTCGCGCCCCTTTCTAAATAATGAGTTAGACATCAATTTATGTACGGAATCGCTTACCTAACATTTTACAATAGTTTTTCATGAACGACAACAGAATACGTTTCGTTTTTCAGACAACGATTCGTATGCGGATAATATGATAATTGCGCGCAGTAATATCGTAAAATCTTCATGTCAACATGTATGATAGGATGAAATTATGTCCTCAATTTGAGCAATTAAAACATTATAACTTGCGTTATATATCAAACAACAATTTTCTCGAACATAGACGACATTTCATTATCAATAATACATTGCGAGCGTTCACTCATTACGAACACTAATTGTGCAGTAAATTTCAGTAGCATTCAAAAAGTTTAATTGCGTGGTAACTGCACGAACGTACGACTTGTAATATACAGTAGTAAACAAGTAATAATATACTATTATCTCATTGTTATAGGGACGAGAGTTCCGTGCGGTGTTTCGCCTAGGATTTATTCCGGTTTAAAAAGAAACATGAGATTACTGTACACACAAAACGCCTCGGGAGCTCTGTTGTACCATTCGTTTAATCTACGATTGCTCGCGACTTTATTATTAAAAATAAATCTATTAGCTTTACAAAATGTTTATATGGTGTATAAACAGAAGGGTCCTTAGTTTGCGTAGACTGAAAAAAAAACCGCATCAAAACTGTGTTTGCAACATCTCGCTCAAGGTTTTGAAACAGAATATAAAATGTATCCACATTCCAAAAGCGAAACTCGTATATTGGAATACCGCAAACTATTCACTAAAATCCAATAGTCGTACGAAGCGAACTGGTACAAATTGTACGGACCGCTTAACGATACAGAAAATTAGTTTACACGCCTAGTTTTCTTAATAAACAACACTAGTAATTGATCGGTTCGCTGTACACAAACACACTAAATCTTCACGAATGTTTTTAATTACGCCCAGTTATCTCACGAAACCAAGAAAAACAAATAACGGGGAGCAAACGATACGTTACGCCTTCGTCAAATATAGGCCAATGGTTTAAAAAAGTATTACGGTACTCGTGTAGAGTTGTTTCGTAACAGGAAAGCTGTACTGATGAAATTGTTGCATCTCTGATGTCGCGATTGGGGTAATGAGGACGCTTGCTTATCTTGGCGCTCTTTGAACGTCGCCAAGCGATTTTGGGTTCGAACCAAAGATCGATGACTGATTTATGAATATAGCCTGCGATGTTGTTAAGTTCTAAATGTTCGTTTTGATGTGACATCGTAATTATGCACATGTTAACCTCTTAAATGTCGTATGGACCCCATGGGTTCATAACAAAAATACACTCGAAACGACAATTAATATAGTCGTGAAAACCGTTGAGCGCTTTTTTTTTTTTTTTTGTGGATGGGAAATCATCAAATGACTCCTCCCGCTCTGGGTGGAGCAGAAGGGAGTGTCAGACTCTTACTGACTAAAACCCACCCGTGTTCCTTCCTTAGCCCTTTATGTACCAGGGCAGCGGTAACCCTTTCGGACGATCCCGCTACCCCGGCAGGCTTCGGCCCTGTCGGGCCCCGTCATCTATGCTGACATCTCTTTGAGGCGCACGTGGAACACTTACGCGCCGTCCGGTACGGGCCTGGTCCTGATCGGACGGAGAGCTACCCATTGCTCTCCGCCCGCAGGCCCGCGCCTACGGTGGCCGGGAGTCGTCACGCGGCTCTCGACGCCCGGAGCGTCTCCCTCGGCGGCTGAGGCGTGAGGATCTCTCCCTCGCCCATCCCGCCACCTCCTTCGCTAGCATGACTGCTTCGCAGAAGGAGGTGACCGCCTCCCACTCCCTCTCGCCCCGGACCATGGCTTGCACCAGGGCCGGGCGCGAGAGGTCGCCGCCGCTGCCGATCGCCTCTACGAGGACACGGCGGTGCTCTGCCCAAGCGGGGCAGACGTCCACCGTATGCTCCACCGTGTCCTCTGGGCGATCCTCGCAGTGGTGACACCCGGGCGTCTCCTCCCACCTGATTATGTGCAGGAACCTCCCGAAACATCCGTGTCCGGAGAGGACCTGCGTCAGGCGGTAGGTGAGAGCGCCGTGACGCCTCTCTAGCCACTCCTCAAAGAGGGGTCTTACCGCCGCTATCGTGGCGTGCCCTGCGCTGGGTTGCGATAGTCGCGCCTTCCATTCCACCATGAGACCGCGCCGGAGGTCCGTCCGCTCCGCAGCGATTTGCCGCGGGTGCAGAGTTTCCCCCCGACGTAGTGCCTCCGCGCGCCAGTCATACAGGCGCGCGAGGACTATCGCCTCCAGATCCCATGGTGGCAGTCCGGCAAGGAGGCTTGCTGCCTCGCGCGAGATCGTGCGGTACCCCCGGATCAGCCTTACGGCTACCACCTTTTGGGGCGCGTTCAGGTAGTGTGCGGCTCGAAGCCGCAGTGAACGCGCCCACCGTTGAGCGCTTACATGCAAACGGTTTCTTCTAGTAGTAGGCGAGTTAGTTGTAAAGCAACCTTAAAAAAGAATAACAAAATAACTTTCCACGATCATTTTCTTACATTTATGAAGATCACCTGAAGACCAACAAAGTTCCCTTGATCGGCTTTTACTGACTCGAGAAAACCGAAGAAAACAACCTTTGTTGGTGTTAGCTTACAAAGGCAAGCTAGTCGTTCATCCTATCATACATGTTGAACTTCACAAGTTGAAAACTAAATAACTTGTATTTTAGAGCGTTTTTATTCTTTACTGAACAGGCTTCTGTGAAAAGCTCCTTTGAGTTAAAAAAGAATTTGAAAACGATAGCCGTACACTTGTGGGCTCTTAAAGTTTGTGTTTGGAAAATTGTAGTAAACTTTATTAACATCAAGTATTTTTCTATGATGATGGTTTGACTTTTGGATCTCAGTTTAATTGAGATTTAAAAAAATCAACGGGTTGGACTCCGGGAGTGCCGGCAGAAGTGAAAACTTGAATATTAACGTTGTGCATTTTTGATATTTTGGAATGATACGGAATAATTTTGCACGAATTGCTTTAATTATCAGTATAAAAGTGCTATCATTTATGTGGTAAAATACAATATTCATTTCTACTCGCCCTCCGTCTTACGAATTTTCGATCAGGTCACGTGTCCTGGCGCGAGTTTAAAATTTTTTACCCATCACAACAAAAGTGCACAACGACGCTAAAGAGGTTTTCACTTCAAAAATATATGCCGCTTATCCCGGCCTATATAGAGCGGCGCGTATTAATTGTCTGACGCGGTGTCCTGCGTGAGCGACGAATACGACGCGACGCGACGTAATGCGACGCGATGCTACACGCGACAAATGTCCTACGTGATTTTGGTCATTACTTCTCGAATCACGGAGAAGTACAGTACAATTTTGCTCGTAGCTCGTGGTGACGCATCTGATCGCCCTCAAAACAAGTACGCATTACGTCGCGTTTCGCCGCACACTGTCATATAGGCCGCAAGCAGGGTATGCCGTTGAGTTGATCGCGTTCGTCGCGTTCTCAGCGTCACGTCGCGTCGTATTCGTCGCTCACGCAGGACACCGCGTAAGGGGAACTGGCGCAGTTGGAATTACTAGGTAGGTGTGACGCTCTATTGATGATAATGATTATAATTCTGTAAATTCATATTTTTAACGGTCACGAATCATACATACATCAACCTGATACCGACCTGCTAATTGAACATTTGCATGTCAGGCGCTACCCTGGCGCTTACCTTTTTAACTAACCAGTTGGAAGACACTCTTTTGCACTTATTGAAACTCATTAAACACCGTTTATGTTAGTCCAGCTCAAGCATATTCTATCTATTCTGGAAGACTTCATAAATGAGGTCCAGAATTACGTCAAAAGTTAAAACCCATTTAGATCTTTATAAGTGAAATGTATTGTTCATTGAAAGTTGATATAGTTTATCGGTACGGTCTCACAATCGATAGATAGCACTCGCTAAAGAACCACAACTGTGCGCCATTGTTTCGTTCCTTTTTGTTCGGCTCTCGACTTCGGGCGAACGTTACTCCTGGAATCTCCATTTAGCTGTCGATACGTGTTTTATTTTCGTATTATCGGCCCATGGATTGCTCCCAACGAAAGTGTAATTGTTTGGTTATGGGAAAACTGGTTGAAAATGATTGTTTAATAACAGGTAAAAGTGTTTCTGGTTTGACATTCCAATGCAATAAAAGGTTTGAAATCGGCGTTTCAGAAAATAATTTGACATTCTAGCCTATGATTATTTCTTTCGGCAAATTAAGTTCACCGCCCCGGACAAAGCATCAAATTCCCTCTTTCGAGATTTCTATTTGTTCGTAACTTCTTATGCGATACGAATGCAACGTGAAAGTCCTGGTGGACATTACCTCAAAGTTTAAATAAATACATTGCGCTTCTAAGCTCACACCAAAAACCTCAATAAATACTTGTTGGATTCACCTTAGAGCACACTTTCTTTAGGTCTACAACCATCGACAACGTAGCTTGATGCATGTGTACTGGGCACCCAAATAATCAACCTTTTCAGTGCTGAAAGAATAATAAAGATACCAAAGTAAGTTAAATTAAAAAAATATGTAGGTAAAATTCACATCAATAATTACTCATTCGGAAATTCATTATTTAATATTACGATGAGATATTTTGCAAGCGATAAGTTATCGTGTGCATTTAATCGTAAACACAAATTGATTCTGGTACGACGAGCCCTATACTCAATAAATACGGTTTAAGACTCGTCGTACCAGAATCAATTTGTACATAAGCCGAGACGAAGCTAGAATCAGTTCAGCGCGGTATTTCCTCCGAACTATTCGGTGTGCCGACTGCAATTCGTATTTATCACCGCAGTCCGCTTTTACAGGTAACAGGATTATTCACCTGTAGCAGTTGAATCGATGAAGCGATTATCTGTTGAATTAGTGTTGCTCGATTTAATCCATTTATAGCTTATGGGAAAAGTTTTATTAAATTAAGAAGGTTATTTACACTTGTATATAGGTCCTTTTCATTGAAATATGTTCTTGCTATTGCAAATTTTGGGTAGACTGTTTGACAAACCCCTGACTACATAGGCTAGCCCATCACCTTTGACAATAAATTCTTTATTTTTGGAACTTCTCAATACACTACACGGCAGTAAGCAGCGGATTTGTTGGTCACATGGTATTAAATACATAAAATGTCCATGCATTATGCAAAACTTAATCAAGAGGCAAGCATTAATTCCATCATTCCCTAATTATACAAGCATCTTCATAAAAGAAAGACGTATAGTTGACCCAAATAAACAACATAAACTCTCTCAAGGTCACTTTGATAACGTACACTATACGACGATACTTTTAACGATCTTTTTTCGAGTGGATGGAATAGTATATAGCTACTAGTCAACTCAAATACAAATGCAGTAGTAGCAAAGTTGTATTGTGTAAAAGTTTGGGAACATTTTTAAGATGGCCATGCTATAACGATAAGTTTAATTAATGAACTTTTTAATGGTGAGGAACTGAGGAGAGACTGCGTGCAAATACGATATGCATCGCAGACAGAGGAAGTGTCCGCGCCCTTTGTTCCAAACGATCCGTTTTCCCGATAGCACACCGGGAAAACGACTGTTTATAGTTTGCATAACTATTCATACCTACGGTACAGGATGTACACTTACACGGATCAGAATACCAATACAAAGTAACACTGGCAGTTTATTAGACCCTAAATCGAATAATGTCGGCACACATACTTTCAGAATTTTTGGTATACTGCCAGGGCTATTATGGTGCATAAAATCGGCACAATTGGAAAACGCCGCACTCAAAATAAAGAATATGGACTGAATCCGTACAAATGGTTAATTGGTCGTGACTAATGGATTGA
Organism: Apamea epomidion; assembly: GCA_947507525.1. Lineage (NCBI taxonomy): Eukaryota > Metazoa > Arthropoda > Insecta > Lepidoptera > Noctuidae > Apamea > Apamea epomidion. Next base: position 11,276,242 of record OX382224.1, on the reverse strand, counting down.
GTAAGACAAATAAAAGTGACGCGGCTTCTATTCTCACGTCGGTCCGTCTTCGTTTTGTAGTGTTTGTGTGTCAGTGGAACGCACCTGCTGGCGGCCCTGACGTCACATGCGAAACACGAAAATTTCACGAAGTCAATGAACTTTTTGGTTACTAAATTAAGTATATATGTATCTATTTTCAGGGAAACTTCGATATTTTCATTGTTTTTTTTTTTCAAGCTGAATATTAATATTTACAGTAAAGAGTTCGCTTGTTATTGCCCGAGTATTATTTTTGAATAACAATGTATTATTCCTACTCGAAGTTCTGTGCATTGACAAATAAAATAAATCGATAATATTAGGGGTTAAAGTATGAAATTGCCGATTTGTACTGAAAAATTTAAAATACGTTTTTTTTTTTAATTTAACATATTTATTTAATCAAAATAATTACCAATATTATCTATACATTGCTGCCATCTAATAGGAAGGTCATTTATGCCTTTGCGATAGAACTCTCGTGATCTAGATTCGACAAACAGTGTGAAAGCATTTTGTACTGCCTCCTGAGAATAAAACTTTTTATCACGTAGAAAATTGTCCAAATCACGAAAAAAATGGTAGTCCGTTGGAGCAAGGTCTGGCAAATACGGAGGATGAAAAATGGTTTCTAATTGCAGTTCCTGTAGAGTTAAAACGGTTTCTCGTGCTGTATAAGGTCTCGCGTTATCATGGAGCAATAATGGTGAAGATCGATTCATGAGTCGGGGCTGTTTCACTGCTAGTTTTGCTATCATTATTCGGAGTTCGGCACAGTAGACATCTGCCCTTATTGCTTGACCAGATCGGAGAAAGCTATAGTGAATAACACCATGCTGATACCACCAAACAGTTACCATTACCTTTTTATTGGTAATCTTTGCTTTTCCATCACGAAAGCGTTTAAACCAAAATCGCACGGTGCGTTCATTAGCAGTCTCCTCTCCAAACGCAACATTGATATTGCGAGCTGTTTCTGCCGCGTTAGTTCCCGAAAAAAATTAACTCGAATTTTCGAAGTATCGATCTTTCTTGTCTAAGCTGAATAAAAAAAACAACAAAAACAACTGAAAGTCGATAATCGAATGTTGCACATTGTTGAACTTCATAGGTACCATGTGAAAAAAGTTTCACTCAAAAATATCAAACCATGAAGGTTCTATGTCTATTCGAAGTACCTATTACAATGAAACGGCAATTTCATACTTTAACCCCTATTATTACAAAAACAATGCATACAATCAAGTTTGTAATAAAATAGAATGGCTGTAAAACGCAAGAACATTTCATAAAAGCCATTCCAAGCCAAGCCAAAGAGCTCTAAGAAGATTATAAGACCTACTTTTCCAACAATTCAGGACCGATACGAAGACGTCTTCAAATAAAAGGTATTATATTTCTCCAATGCTCTTGGGGCCTGCCATAAAATTTATTAAAAGACGACAATAGGCGACATCTCGACAACGGCTACAATAAAGTAGCAACATGAAAAATATAAAACTAAAATTGGTAGTATTCAGTGCACACAAGTCGAACCACAGCACTCTTCGCTTCATTGAGATGGTTTCCGGAAAGAAATTCTAATTTTGTTCAGAAAATGCCGTCATGTTTTCACGAAGTTTCCCATTTTCACCCATCGACTCAATATAGTTTTTATTTTGTAAACATCAAAGGGTGTATATAAAATAGTGTAAATGTTTGCTGCATCTTTGTTGCGTCATTTAGCAAATATGAAGAAAGAACAAGAAGAACCGTTGCGTAGAAAAAAATAACAGTTTAATATGCCCCAGAACGAACAGTTTTCGTAAAATATATGCAGAAAATAAATTTTCACTGCCATTTTTTGTTTTTTGTTGAGTATTCTTAGTGTTGAATAGAATTTTATGGGTGCTTTCTATATTCCACAATATGCAGGTCATACGAGAACCGCATTTGAGTTGAATAGTGCATTTAAAATTACTTATCGAAACGAAACGGAAACCTTAACATTCGCTTTGAAAATGCGGGTAACACCACTTTGCTCTTTTGTAGACGCATCGAATACTGAATAACGAGTTCTTTCGGACCCAATAACGATTATGTAAGGAATATTGTCAGGTTTCTGTTTGATCATAACACCGTATAATGTCAAGGTTATTTCGACGGAACAAATGCTATTTAGATCTACACTAGTTCCGATTTGAAAAAAAAAGTTACAAAGTTGATGGCAGTTCCTAAATAAAAATCTACTATCTAATCTTTCCTAAATAGAATTTCAACTCCATAGCAGTCTATAAATATCAGATTAATATTAATCTAAATACCACGCGACTAGTTATAACTGGCATCCTTTAGACATGGAAAAGCGTGGAACCATAAAGATTTGAAAATAACTTGTTTGAAATCCAATATTCGCATAGATATGCGCATCATTTAACGTACGGAGGAAAGTGATTTAAAATAAAATTGCGCTCGATTCCGCCCGACCTTTACCGCTTCAAAGAGCTTAAGGACTCACAACACCTTTTTATTAAAATTGAAGAGTTAAATAAAATTTCCAAATAATTATGTCGGCTGGAATACAACGTGCAGTAAAGCTTCAGAGATTAACTTGTAAGGAGGGTCACGGAGCCATCTGTCGCTGCACGCATGCAGATATGATTATGAAAATTCACAACATGCAGGAGAGGGTGGAGGTACTGTGGGGCGGGCACATGTTTTATTATTTATTTACTCTAACTCTGTTGAAATCACACCTTTTTGAAATGTTCTATTAAATGGAAAGAACTCATTTAGGTCTTTGTAAAAGTATTATTGTCAGCTTTCTTGAGCTTTGCTACCAACATCTTTGGTCCCGAGCACGTTTCCAACTGATCTCATAACATAATTATCTCAATCTAAAACCATTGACCCATTAAATTGGATTTTTAAACCTGAAAGAACCACAATAGAATTGATGCCACTGCAATGCCATCAGTGTTTGAAAAACCTCCGTTCAGGTGAGATATCTATTAAGTTTTTAATTAATTCATCTTCATCTTTCTTTCAGGCGGCGCCATTACTCATTATAATGAGTAATGGCACAATAACTAAAAGGTTTTTACTAGGAAAAAGTTAATTGCCTCAGTAACTGGTAGAGGTAGTATAAAAATGATGCTCAGGTTTTTATTGGAAATCTAGCCTTCCTTTTCATTTTAATTAAACGTGTTGGCAATTTCTGTCATAGCTCACTGCCTGCTTTGTGTTCTTCGTAAGGTAAAAACTTCCTATGTGAAAAAGTTGACTTCATAGACTCCAATAAAACATAATTAAATAACAAGATGTTCCGTAAAACACAGCTTCACAAAAGTCACATTTACTTTCATATTGTAGCAGTTACATAGGCAACAAAACATTTTCAAACAAAATTAAGGAGCACCATAATTATTTCTTCAATGAAATCGATTGAAGCGCTCTTATCTCAAACCTTTTCAATTACCTATACTTACTTTTTTAATTTCAATTACCTATATTTACTTAGCAAAGGTTTGTATTGTTAGTGGTGGATGACTGTATGCACACCATCTAGGCTGCACGCGGTTTTCGCGCTTATATTTTGTGTGATTGATTGGCAAGCCAACGCTGCACACCGATGTTGCGAGCTAGTCGAGCTAGGTATAATGCTGAAAATGCAGTCCAAAACCATTCGTTTTCATAACGTTTTGTCACTTTCGGGTGATCATTCCAATATTGCAAATCTGAATATGTTATGCACTATTAATAAATCTTGTCCAAACATTCCACAGAAGTGTCGACTGTTGACATGTATTCAATAACTATTCGGAACAAGAGCACCGCCACAGAACTTGAGCAAACATTAGTTAAAGTGTTTACACACTGCGTGCAGTCGGTAACTCTTGTTAGTTCGCTAAATACAAGTTGCCAACTACACACCTAGTGGAATGCTCACATGGGCGAACTTGTACTATCAACTTCGATATATTCCCAAGTCTTACATTGTTCCGATGTTTGGATTTCTGATAAACTCATGCAAACATGTCAAATAATAGAGCATTGCAAAGGTAATTTACTTTTTATTTATGTAAACCTGTTTATTGATTAATAAAATGATCATAATAGATCTAAAATATAGACTCTCGTTCCTTTATATCTAAATCAAGGAACATACTTACCTATTTACTGTTGAAGATTTCTTTTGTGGAAATAATAAGTATCCGTTGAGAGAAATTACCCGGATAGCCAATAACTGTTATTTTATAATGTGGCAAGCTTATCGGCATATATTGGACACAAATGAATTTTCTTATTAGCCTGACCTAACCTGGATCCGAACCCAAGGTGTGCTCAAACAAGTAATTACTCTCCTCACTCGCCGTACTTACAAAACATTTCCTATCCTCTTCGCTCTTCTCCGCTTTTGTGTAAACCGGGCCTTATACTGGCGTGGCAGAAATTAAATACTATTTTTGAATCTTTATCAGGTTACATTTTAACGCGATAATCTATGCAGCAGCGAATTGATACGTAACTTACAATATGTGGTACGCGATACCCACGGGTGACCTAATTCCTAACCTAACTCGATTTCAAAATTTGATGGAGCTTGTAACGAGTGGCTCTCGCTTCTACGTTACAGGCTCCATCAATGTTTACGAAATGAAAACTGCAACTTGCAATTTGGTGTTTTGATGACACTAAAACTTGCGTAGATCTAATTTGTGTTTGCTTCTACTCAACTGGAATAAAATGCATCCTTCTTCGAGCCGATTGAAACGATCGCCACTGAGACCGCATTTAGTAGGTATGCTTTTAGTAAGTTTTCGTAGAAATGATAAATGTAGGTATATTATGATCATGCATTTAACAAAGTGTTGGCATATCATCTCTTAACATGAAAAAACATAAACATATTCCCGTTTGATCTACGTGAACACGGTATTGCAGTAAGAAAACAATTGTGGTCTTCAAGTTACAACAAGAGAGAAATGGTATTGATTGTTACGGGTTATTCGAGTGTTTTTGAGAAATAATCGCGTGATGCTGTAGGTGACTAATACAAAACAACAGGCGAATGTCACGATATTCTTCGTAGGTATGTGACAGTCGATTGAGGGAAAGAGGCGAGTTCGTTTTAGGTGAAAGACCGCGACCTGCCGCTGTGATGTACCTAACCAACTACTTATATGTATAGGTACATGTGAGTAAAACGCCTCATACCACATGTAGAATATTGTGGTTAAACACCAAATGAAAAGCTTTTAAACTTTAACCGAGTGAATGCCGAAGTTGCAGAGAGTTTCGTCTCTACGCTTAACGGATTCAAAGAATAATTTGAAATTGTTTACTCATTATAAATTCTAACGTTTTATTACAGTATTATTTTCCCGGAACAAGGTCATATAAATGTGCACAATTACGATTCATATCCAACTTGCAAAAATAGTTTTCATAACCACCAACTGGAGGAAGGAAATATGTGTATAAAATTACAACTGATACGTCGAATTTGCGATACTCGGCGTCAAACAAATTGTATCCGAAGAGGTTATCCAACAACAAGATTCAATATTTCATTTCAGTATCGAACCTTGACTACTCCCTTTATAAACTTATTCATTCAATTTGCGATGAAACCGATTCAATCGTAGACTTAAAAGGGGAAGCGGTAAGGTACCCCGTGAAATTTTAATTTCCTTACGTTTTTTACAATTTGCAGGTCAGTATCAGGTAGTATGGTAATAAAAAGGTATGCGTCAAAGAAACTGAAAAACATTCAAAGGTTGTCAATACAAAATGTGACACCCGATCACACAGTAGTTGCGTGTTAATAAAAAAAAACCGGTCAAGTGCGAGTCGGACTCGCGCACCGAGGGTTCCGTACAAATTTGTAGGTATGAAACAAAAAATTTACTGTTTTCGCAATTTTCCCTTTATCTGTGCTATAAGACGTTGCTTCGTACCAGATTTCAAGATTCTGAGTTCACGGGAAGTACCCTGTAGGTTTGATTCCCTTGCGAGTGTCGAAAATTTGCGGAAATTTGCGGCATAAACGGCTGTATCTTTTGATTGCGGTGGCTTAGAAGTTTGATTTTTTCACAGCTCCAAGGGTCAGTAGCCCTGAGTATTTGATATAAATTCCAGCTTGATACCTCCACGCGTTCCTGAGAAAAAGGGTCTTGACAGACAGACAGACGGACGGACGGACAACAAAGTGATCCTATAAGGGTTCCGTTTTTTCCTTTTGAGTTACGAAACCCTAAAAAAATAAAACGATTACATTTTTTTCTCCAAAACGTTTAAACTTAACACACAGTAGCACTCCTTTATTTTCAAAAAACCTAATGGCATTTTTAATAATTTCAATACACTAACAACACACGTGGCAGTTACCAATACGGGTCCCTTATAACCTTGTATGATTGAGTCACGTATACTGGGCCCGATATTTTTTCAGCTTCCTTTTCGTTTGTTTTTTAGTTAGGCAATGATTTTTTTTCCTTGTTATACTTAGTCACTGTGGCATGACTGTCGAATGCATTGATGTACTAGTTCTTTCCTTTTTTTTAATTTGTTTAGACAGGGCGATGGACCCGTTTTACGAGCGAGGGACAGGCAATTGTAATTTATTCGTAGTGCGGTAATGGGGTAGAGTTGAGCTTCGTAAAGTAGTTAGAGATGCACATAATTAGCATTTACTGCACACCATTTACGCACTTATCACTTTGCTATTGTTGTTCAGTCGTTTTTATCTCAATTTTGTGCACTTCATCGACATTTTCTCATAACACGGTAAGTAAAAACGATGACTTATGTTGGAGAAATATTTTCGACGAAGTAACTTTAGATAATTTGATCATCGCACCTTGTTGGTCGTGCTCATACCGTACCACTTTGTTTCAGGTATTTTATAATACTGTGGGATCCTTTGATCCTTTAATCACAGCATTATGCTCTTAGCTTTTACATTTTATTAAAATAAAACTATCTGTGGACGTGGTACAGCTTTTAAAATATGTAGCAGACTGGAGCATAGGTATTGTGTAACTGACAAAAAATGCAGTTAATGGGTTATTTCTTTATATTAATTACCTGGATATATTAATTTCGCTGATCGGCTGAGTCAACGTAGCCTGCATTGCGATATTGGTTCCCTTTGAGAACTTTCCAGGGATTTCCTTTGACTACGTGCTACTATTAAGCGCAACGGATATTGAGTCTATTGCAACCACGTGCAGGTCACACTTTAATCTTTTAGTGGTTACTTAACTCCGTAAGGCACTTGTGCTTTTCTCCTAAAGTTCATCATTTTAGAGATACAAATGATTTGGGATAGTTTTCAACTGCTACTATCCTGTAGCCATGGCTTGGAATAATCTTAATTCGTTGCCACAAGCTACAGCCTTGCTTACAGTGTCCTGTGAATTTCAAGAGCGGTTTCTTATAATCTTATAGTAATTCCGCAACGGACACAGGGGCACAATTTATCTGCACCACCACGGCCTCCGCTCGAAGCGTTGCCGTTGCGGATTTACACCGACTCAGTGACACGCCTCTGTCCTTACTGCTCCAAACCGGCCGCTCGACCATATTCAACAGGTCGAACTTCCAACTGTAACCCAGCAATTTTGTATATTTTTATTTACAGCAAAAGTGGTACACCATGACAACATTTATCCGAAATTCATTGAACACTTGCTCTTTTTAATCGATTTTGACACATGCCCCGACCGCACGAAGTTTAGTTTGTGATTTGTTTTTAGCTTTTAGCTACGCGAGAGTAAATAGCCGGAGCAAAATACAGCAATAGTTGTTAGTGAACCCAACTAACAAAAATTTTATGAGACGGAGAAAATCTTCCGCCTGTTAGGTGTATGTTCTCGTATTATGTTCTAACCTTAAATTATTTTACGAGCGGCTGTAACACCGTTGGTTATCGCTTCCCTTACGATGCCTAAGTCAATCCCTTCATCATATTTAGCATGCTAAAAATCTAAATTTATCGCATATGTACAGGATGTAAGTATGGTAATTTCGCAAAAACCTTTTATAACTCAGGTCAGTAGGCAATGTTATGTAAGCAAAATAGCTATTTGTTCTGTTTATGTGACAGTTTCAAGAAGCATTGCAAAGCTTCGGTTTTATTGCCGAGAACAGCGTTAACCTAAAAAAGACTATCATACTTAGAGCTTGATGTCAGTTCGTAGTTGTCGAGAAGCGTAAAAGTACTGTGACGAATTTCATGCCGCATTCTCTTCACTTTTACTAAGTAGGTATATCGAAAAATTTATATTGAGTACAAAATACACGTACCTACACTTTCTATTTACCATCAACTACTACTCTTTAATAAAATTATCAAACTTAGTTTTCAATTAACACATAAAGCTAAACATAACTTCTAAACGCCCAGCTGGTTACACTAGGAACAATGGCGCGACCTTGATTGGAAACTTGTATAACAACTAGCCAAACAGTTAATATGCTGGTTTATTTCGTGTTGCACATTCTTGTGTACCGTGTGGCGTGTACTAGCTACGTGATAAAATATTTGATTGTACACAAATTCCATACACTTGCTCATCAATTTTCAGAAATCTCAATTAAAATTTTTGTCCGAAAGCTCGCTCGCGTAGTTTGAGTGATGGCGAACTCTGAAAAATATAGTGCCAGTTGTAGTTTTTCAAATAAAAATTCAAACATCCGTTTTCAAAATGAATGCACACATGCATTAAATTATTCTATTCAGTCGAGGGAATTCAATGGCATAAAATGTTGGCGCGCTACGTTTTTCGTGTGGCCTTAAACGACCGGATATTGCAGGAGACGTAGAAATCATAAGCCTCTGATGTTCAAATAGTAAAATCAGAGGAAATGATGTTAATCTCCGTAAAATCTAACTTCCTAGACCCAATAGTCAGCTACATTTTAATGGCTAGTCAGATTACGAGTTTGTTTTTTCCACCATAAAAGCTGGAGCATCCTATATATTAATGTCTAATCAGATTACGAGTTTGTTTTTTCCATCATAAAAGCTGGAGCATCCTATATTTTAAAATGTTCGGTATTTTATTCCCCGCTTCACATTTAGGTCAAGTATTTGTTCCTCTGGTTCTCATTTTCTCAAGCAGCATGACTTCAATAAATCTAAAGAAATTAAGAACGTGTTAACTTTTCTTCGCGACTTTTTAAGTAGTAGATACCTTTTTCCTTTCAAAGAAAATAACGAATGCATAGTCAGTTCTCCGAAGTATTTCAACGCTTGCTTTCAAAAGTACTTGAGTAGTTTTCTTCATTTTAATATTACAATTAATATTCATAGGAGCTTTTTAAAGACCGCAGGGCTGCTGTTTCCTTCCAAGAATACCTAAATGCGTTCAATGTCTTTTTAACAAACCGATTGATTTCGTTTCGTTTCGAGCAGTGGTGGCGCAGGGGTAACTTAAGGGTTGTCGGTCGTGGATTCGAACCCAGACAGACGCTTTACTTTGTGTAAATAATTTAATCACAACTGCTGCACTGCTTTGAAAACGACGAAGGAAAACATCGTGAGGAAACCGGCAAATCCTAGAACCAAAAATTTGAAGACATGTGACCCGCACTGGGCCGGCGTGGTAGATCACAGCTCACTCCCTCGCGAAGAGAGGAGGCCTGTGTCTCAGCAGTGTGAACATGATAGGCTGATAATGTAAGTACATATAAAACAATACTTCAGCAGGTTATGGTGTAATATGACTAACTTCGATCGAGCATTTATGAGGCTCCACTTGAGCGTTCCGGAGTACATTAGTTAGACTAAACTGGTTTTTGGTTCAGCAGCTGTTTGTACCAAACGCAGCTAGGTGAGGTAAAGTCGAAACAATTCGATGACCTGCATATAAGTCTGAAATTGTATTTTCTTATCAGAAGGTTTTCTTCATAGAAAAAGTTAGCAGGAAAGTTTGTATGTGCTTTAGTTCTTAAAGAATATACTACGTTATATTTCTGTTCCGTGGGAAGTTGGACACCTGTTTGACTTCCGAACTTCTAGTTCCGGTAGTAAGAAACATTACACCTTATAATACAGTTTCTCTTTTATTAGTCATTTCGACCATTGGTTGGACTCAATGACCCCTCTGATATGAATGAAATTAAAAATAGCTTTGCTTTGAGGGAGTTAATTGATTCGGACACGATTGACACTTTAATACACTTATATTGTTCGTTCCTGGTCATTAGAAGGGTGGTATTATTTGATTAGTATCGCTATCGATCGATGTTACGAGTCGAGTACCTATAGACCCCTTATTGACGGTTTGGAACTTTTTAAACACATGAAACATAATTTAAGTTTTAAAAATCTAATCCTTTTCCACAGCTAAATATTTAGCAAATGGCGAGGGAAAATAAACACGCTAGCAAAAACTGCTTTATAAGTTTTAGAAATTATTGATCACTCAACCCCTGCCCTGAAAATTAATACTGACCACTAACCGCACAACCAATCTGTTTATAAACACATTAAAAAGATAACATTTTCCATATTAACACAAGTTATCAATGCTGGCCGGTCAGCGTAGTTTTATTCAGTGAAACCACGCTTTCCATCCATCGGTCGTGCGGTGCCCGGACCTAATTACGAACAGGTATTTAGGTAGCCATGTAAGTACTACACTACGGAAACCCACATCCGCCGCGTTGTAACAATGTTTATTATGATATAATGGGTCTGCACGTGAGAGACCTTACGCGACTAACCTACTAATTAGTGCCACTTACTTTTAAGAAGTTTAAATTGATAGCGGTTTACTGTTAGCGGAATATGTCTCGTGAATATGGTGAGCGATAAAGACGATTCATCTTTCAAACAGAAGCTTACAGCGCATATAAAATGCATCCGTTCTGCTCAAAACTTTCTCATCTCAATCTAAAATTTTCTACAAACAGAATCGGTAGAATTTTAATGTTAGTCTTTGTCTAGATTAAACTTAAAACGAGCAGCCTGAAGCGAACCAGGTCTATCGTTCCAATTGGAGCAAAATAACAGAGGTGGCAAATATGCATAATCTCTTCATCTTTTTAATCTTCTTACGAATCATTTCGACACGTCCTGCGGAAAAACGGAATACGAGAAAAGGTTTTGCGAATTTATTGGAATTGGAAGCAATTGCTCTCCGATATCTGTCAAATCAGCTCATCTCGCTCCCGTTAAAATTGCACTTCGTGCGAATGTCAACGATGTTCGTCTGTCTCTTGGTCTTCAAGGGCCTTTATTATACAGGCGGGACTCTGGGGCGCCTTTCTATCTGCGTCAAGACCACTCGAAACTTTAATTGTTTTTTTCGTTATTTGAACAGTATTGTTTTTCCGAGCGTGCTTTTGTCTTCGTGGTAATTTGGGAATGGAAGAAAATGCAACTGAGGCTGTTTTGGAGCACGAATGATAAAGAAAAGAAGTTGCGTAATTAAGTTTTTATCCCTTTGTTAGCCCCATGTAAGCCCTCTGTGAGGTATCTCTCAGCTTTGAAGGGTTTTGAGATAACGTAGTTTAAAAAAAAAACTGTGTAATAAACCTTCGTTGTCGGATTATTTTTGCTTTCTACCAACCCAACCCAGCAAAAAGGAAACTGAAAGTGTCTACGTAAATATCGATACAATTGATCCTTACGTGAAATATTTGAGGAATATTACCATTTACAATAATTCAAGTATGGTATCGTCAGCGACAAGTTCTTAAGCTGACCGCGTTACAAATTGTTGTACCTACGGCTTAGTCAAGCGGCAACTATTTACTTTATCTCGCAAAATCTGGAATTTATTGTGGCGACTTCGGCACTATGCATTACATTCTTAACCGAGTGCTAGATACTGTTCTGAATGTAGTACTTAGTCCTTAATGCTGTACAGTTTTTAAGGTTTCTTTTATTGTCTTGTTCTCTAATCTCCTCCAACCCTTTGTTAATCCGTCTGTTGCTAGGGTCCGCAGTACGTTGCAATCTTATCCGCTTTGTTCGGTCTTCGGTATCCTGGCAGGCAGTTTACGTATTAGCTCTTACGCAGTCTTACACATTGTTCAGCCGATGCTACTAGAGGCTGCACTGAATAAGATTAAACTTAGCTGACATGCTTGTACTCCTTGAAAGTTTGTTCACTACTTACAGAAATGTTCACATTTACATAGCAACGCATGTTTTTATTAAAATAGCAATATCACACGCCTTGTCAAAATAGAGCATAATATAATTTATTAGGCGTCATACCAATACAAAGGTTAAGGTCATCCGGTGCTCCTTAAGATATCCTTTCTCAATTTCACCTTTGTTTGTCTGTCCTTTGGGTTCAGACGCCCCAAATAAAACAAATAACACAGCGATAAAAAATAAATGAGCTACGATGGAATACAATAATAAATTGGTCATAAAAGTAGTACGTATTGAAACATTTAAAAGCCCACCGATCATTTTCAGATGAAACCTTTGGTAAAACTGTGAAAGCAGAATTGGACGTAGTCAAGCGGTAATTAAAATATCAGAGCGGAAGTTAAACGTGAGCATTTAAAATGGCTTCGTAATATTGATGACGCTTTAATTATGAACGATGTAGTGATTCCTTTCACACCTACATGAAGTGAACTGTATGTTACATTGATAAACAAAATACAATTGTACTTAATAAATTGTAATGGTTGAAAGCTTAATTGAAAATGTGTTTAAATACTTAATAAGCTCTTAGCTAGTTAATTCGACTTTACTATTTAAATCAATCGATTATTATAAGTTTTTTAAATGTTTTGTATTAGAAAGCACACCATATGGCTAAATAAACTGCTGTTTTACATAGGTACTTCTGTTCCTTTGAGCCGAGCCGCATAATTTTCTATCATGTATAGATTTAGTGGGGCGGGATGTCAATGACAGTGGCGGGTAGGTTATTAATCGTAGGTGCAGCGGGCGTGCACCCTGCGGTCAGTATACGACACATACACGGTTTGGTGACGACAGGGTGGGACATCACTTCCTTCCATGTGGTCAGTTATTATCAATACGGCATCGGCACTAGCGCTTCTAAGATAGTACTCTTATCTCAGAGGTGTTGCTGGTAATCTTTATAGTATTTAACTAGAACGTTTTAAAATAATCTCCTTTTTCATTTGGTAACTTTTGCCATTTTATGCTTCCTGCCTTCGCCTCGTTGACTACTTTCTGCCTTATTCTATTTGAAATATTTGAATTCCACATTTTACTGTCAGGCGTTTTCTATCTATGCCCGGCGACGAATTTTGAGGCTTCTCCCGTAACTCGATTTCCTTGCAACGGTATCATCCTAGCAGCCTAAGTCTTTACTTTGAAAGCAGGTTTGCGTTTGACCACTTTGTGCTTACTATGAAGAAATTTAATAACAAATAGACCAATAATTCTTTAATTCCTGCGTCCTTATAGCTTGCATATTAATGCACTAATCGCAATTACTTACTGTTAGATAGTTAAATAAAAATTCCGGTTTAATAACCGGTCTAATCTGTGGTTTAAAAGCTATAAATTGGTTAAATAAATGTTGATTAGTGACGCGGTCCGTTTGTTTATACAAGATGCTGATCTACGAAACTAGTTTTAATGTTATTCATAGAAACCTGATTTTGATGCTATCAGTAATACAGGTAGTCGTTAAGGATATTTTTATCTTAAAGACTTATTCACTGCCGGAATAAGGTTAAGGGAAATGAAATATAGCCATTAATTGCTATGTAAGTACAAATTCGAAACTTATTTTAAAAATAGATAAAGTCAAAGAAGCGAACCTAAATAGTGGTCAAAGGATCAAAGTTCATTAGGGACCATAATTTTCGGGTATACGTCTAAATACGTATATCCGTGGCGAAGCGTGATCGTAGCTATAATAGTTAGAATTTCGGAATGACGAAACTGGAATACAGTGTAACCTGGTTAAGTGGACCCTGGATACCACTACTATCGATAATTACAATTATGTCCCGACACTTTTGCATTGAAATATCTGTCTTATGGGAATAATTTAATCTTCATAACTGATAAAGCAATTTGTTACATTTTTTCGATTTTTACATCTAGAATTGGGACTTAGTAGTTCAATAGCCTGTATAAGTAATAACTTATCTTAAAATATACATGTTTATGATTTTTTTTTCAACATGAACACCTGCCCTCATCTGCCTAGCCTTTTCCCAACTATGTTGAGGTCGGCTTCCAGTCTGACCGGATACCATGAATACCATTATTTTACATGGAGCGACTGCCTATCTGACCTCCAGAACCTAGGTACTGGGTAAAATGAACACCTCCATAAATGAAAAAAAAAAAGGTACATTTATACCTGTCGAAGCGGGGGGCTCTGTAAATAAAACAAACTGACAATGAAACCTAACTATGGAAACTGGTTAAATGATAAGCCTCTCTCTCTCTCTCTCTCTCTCTCTCTCTCTCTCTCTCTCCACTTATCCACGTCACACTGTATATGGTGTCCGTTTGAGGACCGCAGAAAGCTAGTTTGTAGAAACTATAATTTCTAAATTATAGTTTCTCAAATACTCAGTTGAAATGCCAACGTTTTGCAAAAAACGCAAGTTTTAATCAAAATCGAAAAGCAAAAAATACATGCGAGAGGCATAAGAAACATGGAAAGTTTTCAGTTTTATAAATACCTCCATAAAATAATCTATAGCAGTGTTAATAATCTTAGGTAATTTACATTCCATCGCCACTTACTCAGTTATCTTCTTTAGTAAAATGTATTCTATGTTGATTTTTGAGTGACCAATTGTAACAAAAAGGTCCTAATAAGTTTTGGTTGCAATGGAATTTGAACTTTGGTTCCATAACTTTAAAATTTTCTCAAATTTATTAAACATGCGCTGAACTAAGAAGTGTCGAAGGTATATTAATTAAGACTAACCTAACCATTATTGTTTATCTTGGTGTAAATATTAGTGATTTGTGTGTCTGATCGAGTTTTCTTTTCAACAAAAATGGATTATGATTTTCACAACATTGAAATTATATTCATTATTGCTTGTATTGATTACAAAAAAGTTCCAATCTCACTGATTGAATTATTTTCAGGATTTTTAAAACTTTGGTACTTATTATTGTATACCTAATGAACTTAAATTTGACCTGCACCCTGATTGCGTAACACACGATCAATCGGAATCGGTTTCATTTTGACAGTTCAACAACATTCATTGCGTTATTTACGTGTTGAGCAGACAAATTTTTCGAACTTATGAAGCAATGGATTAGCAATTTGCTTCAAAATGATTCAGATTCCGATTGATCGTGTGCAATTAGGGTGCTGATCACCCGTTCACCCCGACCGTATCTGCACTAATAGACCAAATCACAGGCCAAATTATTACCGCAAATTATTGCCGCAATTAATTATGGTGACAAAGACATCGACGCCCAACCTATTACAATGGATTCAGTTCATGATTGTGAAGCCCCCAGTTCGTGCCTCGGAAAGCACGTTAAGCTATTGGTCCCAGCTGTCATTCGTGGATCTTTGACAGTCGTTACGTGTCATCAGAAACCCGAAAGTCTGACAACCGGTCTTACGAAGGGGTATCGTATTACCCAATAACTGGGTTGTGGAGGTCAGATAAGCAGCCGCTCCATGTAAATACTGGTATTCAGCTGCATCCGGTTAGACTGGAAGCTGACTCCAACATAGCTGGGAAATAGCTAGGCAGATTTTTTGAGTTTGTGCGTCAATTGTCCCTGTCACCCTGTATAGAGCTCACAGGGATTGGTCGCGACTTGCGACAGACAATCAAATTATGCAACTATGTATATTTGGGTCTAGGCAGAAGACTCGATACTTTTTCCTGCTCGTTTATTCACGCTTCGCTTTATGAATAAAAGAACAACAAAATGCGTTGGCCGGATAAAATGGTGGCATCGGAAAAGGTTTTGTTTCTCTTGGTTTGGTTCAGTCGCTGATTGTCTACCTGTGAACTGTTCCACACTGTCACAAAAATAAATAAAATATATAAATGAAGATGCATAACTCAGTGAAGAGTACGCTTTCAATTTGGTATTGATCAGGGATTTAACTAATCAAACGAATATCAATGTGAATTCAAATGTAAAATGTGACTGACGTGTATGAATTTTTAATCACCAATTTATTGAGTTTATTTTTCATCGAAAATCTCTGGTTTACAATATTTTGCTACAATATACTTCCCCGTTGTTCAATATTTCGATCGCCGATGCTTCAAAAAGATTTAAAAAAAACGGGACTACTTAAGTTCAGACTCCATTAAATTAAAACCGTTCATTAGTAATCGGACGGAGCTTTCAAACGGACAACTTTTTGCTTAGCTCCTGGCACTCTTAACGTTTTATACGTTCAAACCCGTTCTGTTTTATAAAAGAGGATCTTTTATCAAACAAAGAATAAATTCACAAAGAGAATCTTTGAAACTGTTACATTAAATACCAAAATCTGAGCTTAAATAATAGTTGTAACTTACCTATGTTGACACTAAAAGTCTATCATTCTACGTATTGCAGTACTAAGTATTAATTAACACGTTTTCGCTTGAGTTGAATCCATTCGTTTGTACACAGTTAGCTCGGGTCCCGAGGGTGGAGGTAATGTGATAACGCTCGCAGGTACGGCAGGTAGGCGACGGAAGCCATCGCATAACTTTTTATTTCCTTAAGTCTGCATAGGTTACACTGCATTTAACCTACGCGCGTATTTATTTGACGTGTTCCGAGAATTTTTGTTCTAAACTTGTGTTAGATCAAAATGGTGTAAGATTTTATATTTATTGTTTGTTTTTAACAAAAATATCGCAGTGTGCCTTGTATTGGCTGTATAATATTTAAACGAAGAAATAAAAACTTGCAATAGTAATAACCTGCCTGTCTTAATTATTGCGCTTAATTTCCCAAATTAAAGCAACTACGAACGGAGTTTTATTGTGATAAAAGAGATTATGATCGTAGATTTTATAGAACTCAATCAAATTCTGAAAAATCAGAAGCGTAACGTTAAATTTATGAGGACGTCTTAATTATTTTAAAGTCGTTAAATATGCTTTCTTGGACGCTATTTATCTACTGAATTTTTTATTGTAGTGCACCACTAGTATTGTTTTCAGGAAATCTGTTCACTGTCCGCCGACACAATACCTAATTTTACTTTCCCCCACATTCGTCGCAAATTCAAGAGTCATAAATAAAATTTCTCGTCGATTTCGGGTGACGCAAATTATGCTGGGTCGTTGTCTGTCTGGCCTCATTCGATAGTTTTCTAAACTTATTCTCTATTACGTAGCCTATGTCCTTCTCCAGGATGCCATCTATCTCCTCGATAAATTTGATTGAAATCCGTTCAATGTTATAGCCGTAAGGTAACATATAGCCATAGTTACTTTCGAATTTCAAATATTTTTATAGACTAACTCACTAGGAATAGAATACATAAAGGTCCATGTCCATTCTCCCCCACACAGTACTTTTTATTCGGAGAACCGATAGCCAGCGGCTAGTTTGCCATTATCCGTTTGCTCTTCACTGTAAATAGATTTTTGCTGTTCATGCAATGCCCACTGTCCACTTTAATTTTACCCTTTTCGCGAAATTTTCGTGTAATTTGAGAAAATGATTCACCTCTCGTATTTATTCATTGAAACTCGTTATTTGAGTTTTGCTTTTCTGCAATGGAAATTTAAATATTTGTTTAGCACAATTTGTTTATTTTTCCGACGTAAATTAAAATGAAATCGCATTAGCATTGCAACTCATAGTATTGTTAATTGGGATAAAGTACTGTTTTGGGCAGCTTGTTGTTAGCGATATAATAGTTAAGGGTGACAATTTTTTAATCCCCGACTTAGATACATATGTGTCTACCCGATGGTGAATTAATGATGAATGCATAAAAGAATTGAATCGCTTGTCAGTCTAACGTTTTAATGACTGTATGAGAATTCCGAGTAGCTGCTGTCACCATTGCATTGTACACATAGACAGCTTGTATGCAGTATTATATTTCTTTGACAGACGATCGCGACGCGTGTGTTTGTGTTGACCATCTGGTCAGCGGATCGGTGCGCGGCTCGCTTCCCAATTAAATCGACACAGTTAGTTTCGCACACTAATAGAACAACGCGGGGTACGACCTTGCAGTTTTTTGATAACCTTCGTGGAGGTACTGATGATTTATATTTAGATTTCACTGATTTTTTTATATTGTTTATTGTCTAGAAATTAAACTTCTTGATGGATGGTTGTTTTGTTACAAAGTGACACGCTTAAGGTCAGCTGTGTGATGTCTGCATTTGAATATATCAGCTGCTACGCAGATCGCGCTGTGAAAGTGACATGTCAGGTGCTTGGCAGCCAGTGCTCTTGTCAACCTAGAGAAGGTAAGTCTTACGCTTCTCTGAATCTGCTCATAAACTCAATTTAATAATGGGGCTATCGCCAAAAATAATACTGAGAGGTACTTGTTTAAAGATGAAAGTCGATAGTCTTCAGTAATAATAAAAAAGGTTTTACAGCTACCTCAATACCACCATTCTGTCTGCCTGCAGTCTGTCCGTCGCATTAAAATTGAGTTTGGTCGATGGGGTGACTGAACCTTTCTTTGAATCTTTTTACATTTTTTTTTTAATTCCACATCATTCTTGAAATTTTCATGTTTGTTTACATTACAAACTTGTTTAATGCGATAAGAATTAGTGAAACAGAAGAAAAGCGGTTGGATTTTCTTATTTTTCTGTTTCCGTTGCGTCTCGGTTGTGCACTTTTGTGTGATGGGTAAAAAATGTTGAAGTCGCGTCAGGACACGTGACCTGATCGAAAATTCGTAAGACGGAGGGAGAGTAGACCGCATTCCAAAATATCAAAAATGCACAACGTTAATATTCAAGTTTTCACGTCTGCCGGCACTCCCGGAGTGCAACCCGTTTTTTTTTCTCGTCTCTTTCTGAACACTGTTCAAAACAAACAAAACTGAATTAATGAAGCAACTGAATGCTGAATTGGCCATTATTTCACGAGTAGTTGATCCGTAAGCTTGGATAGTTGGATACGTATCGACGAGCTGTCTTGTTGTCCGTCTCTCTATGGACAAATGGCTGGGGCTATTGACGGCAGCTAAATACACTGAAAAAGACCATTAGATAAGTTTTCTTCACCTTTGAGCATTCTGTTCGGTTCTTTTGCGCCTCTATTCATATTCCAATCTTTGTCTCATTGGTTTTCTTTTATATAGCCTATTGTTATGCTATCAAGTAAGGATCGTCCTAATAGCTACTTATACGCGGAATAAATCGTCAATAGCATTTTTAACCCCCGACGCAAAAACGACGGGGTGTTATAAGTTTGACGTGTCTCTCTGTGTGTATGTCTGTCTGTGGCATCGTAGCTCCCGAACGGATGAACCGATTTTAATTTTGTTTTTTTTTTGTTTGAAAGGTGAATACTATTTTAAACTTTAACAGAACGTTAGACTACTAATTAGAGCGGTCCCCCGACGGGTCAACATTTAATCAAAAAATTTCATACGTACTTAGGTAGGGTCATAATTTCAAGGTTATTTTTTTCTTTTATAGGGTTTCACGTTCATACCTTTATTGTTCTATTTGTGGCTTTTTTTCAATAGGTTTTTTTAAATTGTTTTGGTTTTTTTACATTCATACTATTTTTATTATTATTTTTGGTCGGGTTTTTTATTAAATTTTTTATATTACAATAGTATCGCAAAGCCCTGTATTGCTAGTTCAAACTATCTCCTCGCTAAAGACGGCAAAAAGTTACGCTACACTTGTCTTTTTGGTCTTGGTTGACTTTCTGGTCCTTAGGTACGTTGTTGCCACTAATACAGGTTTTTTTTACTAGAAGAAAAATATGCCTTTGACGTCTTTGAATTTAAAACAATTTAAATTAAGATAAGTAATGTACAAAACACAATTATTGTTAAAATCACACGCGGCATGTTTCATATAACTGTCTAATACATATTACAAAGTAAATTATTCACGTTCAATTGTACGGCTTTGCAACAAAAACTGTGAATAACAACCAAGTATGACGGTAAAGTTTGTACGCTTTTAAATTAAAGCTTTTGAATTAAGCAACGCGCTAAATGTCACCCTCTCCTGTAGGTTATCCCTTTCTCTGCAAAGCGACAACTTCCCGTCACCACGCAGCACGTGAATGCTCACGTTGCTCACACTCCACGGTTTAATTCAGACCAAAACCTCACAACTTTAAAACATTATTTCGTACTGAAATAAAAATATTATTTAGTGTCAACGAGATAATATCCCACGAGTTTTCGGAACTCATTTAATAGCTCTGAAACGGATGACGGCGCTATTTTCCTGGAATTTAAAATAGTTAATTTAAAAACGAGACGACAAACCTTGTTTGAGTACAATTAGATTGTTCCTACGTGTAACTAAGGCATGATTCACGCTGTGATTACTGATTATAGACCCAAGATGTTTGTTTACACATTCTATTTATAATTCAATGGCGCTACTTATAATGTTGTATACAATGCGTTGGATTGTAACTGATAGTTGCATTTTTTCAATGACAATGCATCGCTTATATGTATGAGCGCCGCATTGTCATTGAAAAAAATGCATTACGCTGGTAATTTTGTCATTCGTATGCATTGTTTTGCTTCTTTTTTGCAGTATCAGCACAAAACGAGTTATTTATAGTTTAAAAGATCGCGTGCTTATCACAAACTTCTATTCTCGAGTTAAAGGCAAAAGTTGTGTGAGATCGTACAGACTTTATAAAATCCGACAAGTTTATAGGTCAAGTTAGGATAAATACTTCTTCCTAAGTCAAGAAACAGCATTATCCAAAGACCAGAAGACTCATCTCACAACATGCTTCAAATACAACTTATTGTGATTAATTTAGACGATCATGTGCGTGTAAATCAAGTTTTTATTTATCCTAGTAAACTAATATAAATAAATTTAAATAATAGATACCTAAGCAACATCTATAGTTAAAAAAAAATAGGTCGCTGACACGTAAAGATGAAGTTACACAAACGTGGCTAAACCACTGATCACGTTGGTGCAATGAGTAATGATGACATGTTTACTATCTTTACTTCTCGCCAATTTTATAGATGTCTTCATAGACTCCTAGCATTGCTAATTGGTGTGAAAAAGGCGATATGACAGCTGTCCAGCTGACGGAGCTGACGGCACTCTCGCGAGCTACCCACTCGTTTTCAGTATAATATTCCAGATTATTGACAGCACGATTGATAGATAGCGGATAGCTTTATGCGGTTTCCAGTTTTTAGTGCCAGAAGTAACTAATAGATGGGCTATTTTAGCCATTTGAAACGTGAAAACAATTCCAATAAAATCAAATAACTCAACACAGACTAAACAATTAAGTTAATGCATCGTAAAGTGTAGCTCTACATCAACGAAATCAGTTGCATTACAATTAGGTATAATTACATTCTATTTACTATCTAAGTCTCTTCAAAGAGCAGTGAGCCTTCGTAAGGCCCCAACACGCGATGCTTCAATTACAGTTATGCAAAACCATTCAGAAGCATTGTCTATAGGTGTACACTCAGCCTTAACCTCCGCTGCATTCTTGCTCTTACGAAAACTCGGTCAAGGAGTACTGTAATGCTAATGAGTCAACTGAAAACGACTTACAAAATTGACACGTATCGACAATTTTGTTTTGTAAAATGAACCGTGTAAATGTCCTATTATACGTATATTATCGAACGTTGACCGCAAATGTTATTTTTTTTATTTTGCCAGAAAGTTATGGCTGTACCATAATATGCAACCATTCCTCAGTTTTTCCAAAATAGTCAAAGCAATAGGTTGCTGCAATACTGTTTCTGCCCAATAATAGTACTAACTATCCAGGAATGTGGCGAATACGGAACAAAACTGAAATATAACCAAACGTCACATAATTTCAATATTTACTCTTAGCAGCGTCGCCATTGACTGTCACGATAAACTGTACTCCATGCAGAGAGGCATTACGTATTTAAATATTGAAATGTCAGCGAATTGTGCTCCAGGAGTTCCCGTGCGTGTTACACAATGTAATTGACAGTCCCGATACATAAAATATGTCCGTTCCAAGAAACCCACTCTCTTTAACTATACACGCCGTAACTACTATCCTGGATATAATTAATTCATGAACCTTTCGGGGTAATGACATGCGACACCAGCCGGTGGAATACACGCTGTGAAGTAAGCATATGCAATTGGATTTTTAAAAGTTCAACGGAGGTTGATTGTCTGAGGCGTTACCTAAAAGGGAATCAGGAGTTTATAACATTTTGTAGACGAATTCAACCAAATAAGGATAAAACCAAACGAAGCCGCAAGAAAAGGCTAGTTTAAAAAGTCAACTCGGTGACACAGCGTTTATTACTTTAAGTCACGTAGCATAGCATTTGCGTGTAGGATTCAATTGCAGCAGTGCGTAAAATGGTTAAGTATAGCTACCGATTGTTACCGTATTAATAGGCAAGCTGTTAACTCATCCGCTATGATAGTTACCCATTTCACAACTAGTACAAATGATTTAAATAAGTTTGAAGCTGCTAATTCTGTCTCCTCAGTGTATTTTTAAAAATCAAGCACATGTTTCCCAAGAATAAAATTTTTAATATTCTTTCAATCACGCTGCATGGGTGGAAGTACTCATGAGCGGTTCGGTCCAGTACTGTTGAAATCAGTACTCTAAGTGGAGCACCTCAAAATGTCCTGGCATAATAATTATGTTTGCTAAATGCATTTATCAAGGAAGCCTCGACAAAATCAAATAACAGCTCTTTGTTCAACGTAATACTATTGCGACACGTGGTTGGCTGGCACTAACTAAATTACTGCCAGTACCGTGTCGTAACAAAGATATTGTGAGGCAAACGTCTATCGACGACAATTAATTTTTTCAAATAACCAACAGATCTTCGCTGCCATGTTATTGCAGCCAATCGAATTGATAAAGAAAACGGGCGAGGCTTACACTGCTACTAATCAGGCTGTTGGAAAAAGTGCTGAACTAAACGGTAGCTAACAATTCCGTGTTTATCCAATTTCCATCTGTCAATTTAGCTTGTTCAGACGACACCAATAATTGGTGTCGTCTGAACAAGCTAAACAAGCTAATCGATACAAGACGGGGCGACTAATTATTAGTCGCCCCGTCTTGTATCGATTGAAGTCGCGCTCACATTCCAGGAAAACACTTGACGATTTTTCCGTAAACACAGAACAATATCTACGTAATGCCAATAACAAAATAAGAAAACAAGTATACATGAATTGACGGTATTGGAAAACACTTTCTCCATATTATTTCGTATAAAAAAGTAGTCAAATATTTCCCAAAGAACGTGAACGTGCACGTAGGTAATATGGATATGGAAAAAATTATGAGTATGTCAATATGAACACGGTTGTCATGAAAATGAAGGTCTCTTCCAAGCCATCCATCCTAGGACTTACAAAAACTTTCTAGTTTTTAGTAAGCTGAATTCGCGTTTGATTAACAATAACCAGCAATCTGAGTATGATGAAGCAAAAGTAATAAACACGTCTGTGCACACAGCATTGTCATGTCTTAGTAACCTTGAGTATGTCTTGTCCAACAAATCCCTCTCTAAAATAATATAAACTAAATTAACTGAAACAATATTATTCCGGTCATTACCAAAGTGCTGAAAACTGTGTCTGCTTTGAAAAATAATGAACAAAGCTTTATTACACGCTGAAAGAGAGAAAAATGTCCTTTTGTACCGCTGAAATATCGTGCCATTAAGGGTTTAAGTACGGTCATACCTATTACCCTTTCGCGTGATAGAAACACTCGATCAACGGCTGCCGAGTACACGATTGCAGGAAACGTAAGTAGCGTACGTTTTAAAAAGTTGCTATAAATAGATGTGTGATCGACCGGGAACCGGGTGTGCCCCGTTCATGCGATTATTCTAACAGACTAAACCACAAAATACAAGAAAGTTGCGATTTTTGTAGACTGTCAGACAGAATGTCTTAGCGCCATGTCCAGACAAATCTTTATTTAAACCTCTTGCAAGTCAGGAAAGTCGTCGATATTTATTGGTCGTAACTACTTTATTACTTTGATACAATCCGCTTATCAATGTATTAGTAATATTTCTGGCTTGCTGGACATTTCTTATAATTATAAGTTTAACAATATTTCGGACTAAGCTAACTTTAAACTTTGTCTACAACGTTTCTGCGCTGTTAATACAGATTGACAGGTCAGTCGAAGCTAGTTCCAAAATGCCTGCGGAATAGATTATAGATTTACAGTGGAATAGATTATAGATTTGCAGTGTAGGTAACTAAAATAAACTTTTAGGTCGAACCCTAAAATTATTTGGCATTTTCAAGATTTGTTATATTTTTTCAGGGGAAAAACAGTACTTAATTACTGCAGATAAAAACTTTAGTTAATCATTTGAACCCCATTTTCATCGCCCGTCTCGTGAAAATCTGTGCCAGTAATTACTGCCTTAATTTTAACTTAATTTAAACGCTTTTTAAATCACCCTTCTTACTCTTCCACTGTGTTAAATTTTCACAAGCAATTTTTTTTTAAATGCCTATAATGATCCTACTGCTCGGGCACAGGCCTCCTCTCTGTGAGAGGGAGGCGAGTCTATCCATTTTCTCATAATTCTCCATCTTTGTTTCTCAAATTAACGCAACTGACAGGATCCCTGAAAGATACGACAGAACTATTAATTAAATACACTCACAATGGTGTGTTCCGTAACTTCTCCAAAATGAATTCTGTTACAACTTCTCCTTTGTATGTATTTTAATATACAACTTAAATCTTTTATACAAAACTTACATTGTCCCGAAAATAGGTTCTCGTAACTGAAATTTGAATATGTTTTGAATTTTATATTAATCTAATAGTATTTAAAAATAGTTGGCTGTAAAATAGCCTATATTAGTAGTCATGCAATTCTATTTCAGTAGCAACAAGCGCATTGTTTGGGCGGCGACAGATATAATGGCGAGAGTCGCATGCACGGTGCATCAGTCGTCGTCCCCTACCATTGACATGTGTTTAATGCATGTGTTTTTAACGGCTACAGCGGAACTCATATTGTGATAGACATGTTACTGTTGTGGTTGATGCGTGCCACACATCAACCTTATTAAAACTTTTATTTTTGAACCAAACTTAGGTGTTTCGCTTATTATGTATATCATTTTTTGCGTGTTTGTCGACATAGAAGCTACTCTCCAAAACACTGTATTTAGAATTTCAGACATAACGCTGGTTTATGATTCTGATATAAATTGCTACTATGATATTTCCAATACCTGATACTTAATCAGCTTATGATGTTCCCACTGCTGGGACACAGTCCTTCTCTCTTCGAGAGGGAGTGGGCTGTAAACTACCACGTGGACCCAGTGCGGGTTCGTCTTCGATTTTCTTGTTTCAGGGCATGCTGGTTTACTTGCGATGTTTTCCTTCACCTTTTGAGAAATGGTTCTGCTCTGGTGATGGTTCGTTTTGACCGTGGTGCTGAAATTATTTACACAAAGTAAAGCGCCTTCCTGGGTTTGAAACCACGACCTTCAACTCGTAAGCCGGGGCCCACTACCACTGGGCCACCACTGCTATCTAATACCTGAAGGAATTCTCGTAATTTAAAACGTTCAAAATTTAGTCGCAGTCTCATCTCAGCGAAAAACAAATGTCAAAAACTTGTCAAAATGTAGGGAAATTAGAAATATTTTTTGACAGATTGAGACTGACATCAGACTGAACGGTCTTAAAATTACGAGAATTGCCCCGATGATGCCCATACTTATGTGCCATGTTTAGTGTATATCTTTTGTTGGAGATCTTAAATAAATAAATAGATAAGATAAAATACATTGTAATACTTCCTCAGGTTAATCCTAGATGTTTTTTTTTAAGACATGATGCTGCTCAGAATACAGTCCTTGTCGATTCGACGCGGCTGGTTCAGGTTCGAAGAAAGTCTCCTTTATCCCCTTCAAAAAAAACAAATTCTTCAGCTTTATTATTAGTACTTATTATAGATAGATGATGTATTCGGAATTTAAAGTGGCTGAGCAATGTCGTCCCAGTGTTTTGGCTAATAACACTGTGTGGTATAGTATTTGAGTCGTTACTGACATTTTGTATTATGATATGATTTGTCTGTATCTTATTTTGACAACGAGATTTATTTTACCACATTGGTGCATCCACTGACATTTTATTCCTTTAAAAATAAAATAGGCTTTGAATCAAATGACCCTCCCGGAAACGGAAAACCAGTGGTCTGAAAATTCAAAACGCGTTTTGGTTTACGTCCAGGACATAATACTGTCCGTGAGTTTTTCGTTTTTTATTAAACGGTGAACGTTCGTTTGCTGTTTCGAAAATCAATTTTTCGTCTGTCCTAGTAATATCCTGTGTAGACTTTCGTTCAAAAAACAAAAGTAGGAAAGTATGGGATGGTGGGATGATGCGATATCACGTGTTATTTATATCTGGCGGGTATAATGTGGCAGATATTAATATTTAATTAAGGCGACCTTTAACGCGTCATGGTTGGGTTGACCGTGTCGTGCACTTTACTATTAACGACGGACTGTCTGAAAGGGCGGGTGATGAGTTTGTATTTTATTTTGATTAAATTGTACTGATACATTTACAATGTCTGCTTGTGGCTTGTGCTCATCCCTGATTCCAAAATATGCTGAATATATCTGCAGTTATTTGAGTCCTAAACTATTTTTCAAGACTGTTAAATATATTAAATGAGGTTACTATCAAATTAAACAAACAGTATATAAGAATTAAAACAAAACTTTATTAATAAACTAAATGAGTAACATTTTTTATAAGAAAAAGCTAACCAATAATTACGTTTGACTCAGTGGAAGTCCCAGTTTCGGAATCGTTTACACAATTCGCCATGAAATACTGATGATTCTTTAATAGATGTTTTTGTAGACATATCTTCTTTGCAAACACTTTATGGCACTGTGCACATTTAGATCCATCTTCTGTGTGCTTGTAAAGTATGTGACTTTGAAGTGCTGTCACCGACTTGAAGGTCTTCTCGCAACAGCTGCAGTAAGTTGCTCCCGGGGGATGTATCGTTGCATTGTGGTTCATCAAGCCACGATGAGTCGTGAATGTGCGACGACAAAGCTCGCACCAGTGATTCCTCCTCTCCGGATGTTTATACTTTATGTGGTTTCGTAAAGCGAGGTGGGAATCGAATACCTTACCACACTGTGGACAAGGTGTCTCAGTCTTACTGCAAGTCTCACCATGTAGAACTAACAGTTCGGGAGTCGCAAACGCTTTATAACAAGCTTTACAGCGATGGCCATATCGGTGCATGTATCGTGTATGCTTCTGCAAGCTCAGCATTGATGGATACTTCTTATCGCACGCCACACATTGCCCCTCTACCTCATTCTCAGGGTGCATGAGCAGGTAGTGAGCGTGTAATGTACTAGCTGTCTTGTAGATCTTCCCACAATGTTGGCACATATGACCGTCGTCGTTGCTATCGTCTCCGTCAGAGGGCGCTTCACCGTCATCGTTACAGTCGTTGGAGTCTTCCTTGTCTTTCAGGATATCTTGCAACACGACAGTCGAATTACGAAGATGTTCGTCAATGATGTCAGAGTCCAAACGCTCAATATTTACGTCGATTTCTGGTTTTTCTAAATGTTTACTCATTATTAAAACTGGAATTCAATTAATCCACGTCTATTTATTTGACAATGATTTATTTTCAGAAATGACAGTTCATGCTAAAAAAAAAAGAAAACTATTTAAAAAAAGTTTTTTTTTTAGTTGACAGCCTGATAATCTCATTTTGGATTGCAGACCTTTGTAGAGTTTTCTCTTTGCTGACATTTAACGTTTATTTTTTCAAAATGATTTTGTCTTCTTTATTCCGAAATCGTTCAATCAATTTATTCGTTGGGCAAATAGCGAGTTAATTTTGTTATGCTTCTTTAATGCATTAACTAACTTACACTATTTTGGATTGTTTACCAGACTTTGAGATGGATAATATAAGACAATTTGGGAGTCTGATTTTACTTTTATTTCATAAGCTCCTGTTGTTGTGTGTTAACCTTAAATATTATTTAAATTAGTTTTCCTTAGCGTGCGTGTAAGCTGAACTAGTAGTTATCCATGTTAAATAGCGGAATAGGTCATAGGTACTACTTACTTCTTGTTGTATTACGTCCAAACGGCAAAAAAAAACTTAAGGTGGATGCTCCAAGGTAGCCCGCGAAATTCAAATTTTCTTACGTTTTTTGTAATTTGCTGGTCAGTACTAAGTTGTACGTTGATTCAAATATGATTCACGGCTGTAACAAATATGTATTTACAGAATTATAATCGTTAAAGTCATCAACACAACTCTCTAAGATCAAGTAATCCTACTGAATGACTATTTCATGAAATCTTGACATTTTAGGATTATGCTAACCTAACAAGTTGTATTACTGATTCGAATGATAATAATTCTGTAAATACATATTTGTTACGGCCGCGAATCATATTTTAATCAACGTACAACTTAGTACTGACCAGCAAATTGCAAAAAACGTAAGAAAATTTGAATTTCGCGGGCTACCTTGGAGCATCCACCTTAAACAAATTAAATGATTGTTCGCGAGAGAACTCAATTCCAATTATTTTCTGTCTATCTATTTACACCTATTTCTCAATGTCATTTTTCAAAACGTTGGGATTTTAATCCAATATTTATATTTTTTCTGTTTATGTTAGGTGCGTAGGCCTAAAAGCCCAAAAGCGTTGAATAGTACCTAATACTAAAATGTGGTTGTTTATGCGTGATGTTTGTACTGTAAATAAAACGAATGTATACAAGAATTGTAATCACTTAGTACGTAATAGCAAGAATATGTTTTCTGAGTGTGGACATTACCGGGGAAATAATACCGAGACATTAACATAAAAGCAACTGCTAATGGTTAAAATTATACTTAGTTTAAACAAATTAAGATGGTGATTAAACTTGTTTATTGTGATTTCGGAATCGAACGGAGCGAATTTAGTCTTTGTTTCTTTAGTATCTGTTTTCAACAACAAGCGGTTTAGGTTGAAATGTCAAATATTGGCGCGCTTTCGATTCCGAATTCAAAATAAAAGGCTGTGGCGTCTGTGTAAGTAAGCGTGTGGCGCGTTTGTGTGTGTGTTGTTACGTGTACGTGTGGTTCTTTATCGGGTCGCAGTGAGATCGGCCGCGGCGCTCCGTTCGCCGCCTGGAAGGACCAACAGGCGGCTAACGCGGAACGAGAGCCGCTACCATTCGGGTGAGTCACTACATTATAAAGAACCTTACGCTCTGTTCGTAGACGCGTCGGTCATTGGTGTTGTGTAGGGCTGCCAACCTTTTTGGTTTTTAAAATGACTCATGTGGAAAACAAATTGCTTGACAACTTGGAGCCGTGTTATATTGCATGTTGGTTGAAATTAGGTAAGAGATATTGTGATTGAATGTATCTAAATTGATTTTCTTAAAAACGGGTCGGCTGTAACCAACAGCTTAGTAGATGTACCTAGTCGCAATACCAACTGAAAAAGTCAACGGATTATTTATCAGAATAGGCAGTTCGTAATCGTACTGTGTTCAGGAAACATCACATATTTAAAAAAAAAAGTCGAGGTGCATGGAAATAATCTCTTCATTTAAAACATAAATAAACCACTGAGGCATATTTTAAATCATAGTTGGCAACCCTATCGGTGTGATGTCATACTTGATGTATTTTTTTTAATTGGGTTGGTTTAGGGTTCAATCAACAATTGCATTCAGTCTTATTAGAAGTAGTTTTTTTATTGGTTTGGATAGATTCTCTTAGTGTGTTTCGTTCTGTTAATTTCTTTCTTCTTTTATATATTTTTATTATATTTCTTTTATTTGTTTTTTCTTTTTATTTCCTTTAAGAATTAAGATGCCTTTCTGAAGGCGCGACGCTGACTAAAGAACTATTGTATACTTAACACCTCTTGAGCTATTACTTCATAACTGCCTCGTTGTGGTTATATTTTATGTAATAAATGCATACTTAGTTATTTAGTAGGTACCTAATTTACGGTCTCAAGTACCGGAATTGGCACCGGCTAATAAAATCGTGTTGCAAATACGTGGTCTCATAACCGGTGCGACTGGTCCACTGACTGGCTTTCTATCTACATACGTATATTGATTTGGATGCAAAAATACGGAAGACAAGTTTTAAGCGAGAGGATCAAGTTTTTAAGAACCTAGAGCGACCCAGTACGGAATTGTATATTATTCATAGAAAAAAAAAATACCCCTTAAATGAAATTTATTGCACCATTGTTATAAAGTTAACATGAAAAGATCGCGCAAGACAATAATACAATTACATCATTTATATTTTTCCGTTCGCGTTTACCTACCTTAAACGGGACTTCCACTGACTTCAACACTGTGTCGAAGTTTGTCATCGTTATGCATTCTTGCGTCGTGCCTCCAGTTAATTTATTTCTATGGGTAAAAGAAACAACAGCATTGCATTTAAAATCGCCTCTAAGATTGATTTACTACTATATTTTATGCTTCTATAGCTTCCTAAATCCTAATCTACGTATTCAAATATAACTGTACCTAGGTATGTTTCTCATAATATTGTGGCATTATTATGTCTCGGATGGGTTTAATTCTGATCCCATTCGGTAATAAACAAACCTATAAATAGGGACAAAACCTCAATATGGCATAAACCACGGTAAACAATGCTTTTAAAGTATTTTCTTATAAGTGTGAAGAATCATTAGTCATTGCGACATGCCTCTATTGACTCGTCCCAGCGAAACCCGAGTCGCGCGATTGCTCCTGGCCACGGCATCATGTTGCCTTGAATGTACATTCGCCAGCACATCAAGCTACTACAATCTGTCAAATTTCTGTAATAGATTTTCAACTTTATCGCTAAGGCATAAGGTTCAAGGTTGATTGGGAAAATTTGACACTTCGGGTAGCTTAACCTGCTGGCGTCTGTACTTGCTAGCATTTTAAGTAGTAACATAATTTTAAGGATTTTTTGTGCTTCATCCTCTGACACAAAATAGTAAATGATTATATAGGATACGGACTACGTTCTTTGAATTATTTATAATTCGTAGTAGTTACACCCAGTTAGTATATTAATAATAACCGTTGCCCGCGACTTCTTATGAGATGCAGGATGAATAGCCTTTGTCCATCTCTAAATCCGTTCAGCCGTTTTAGCGTGAAAGTGTAACAAAAAACATATAAACATCAAATCTTTTCTCTTTATTATATTAATTTAGATTGACTAAAACACGATGACTAGATAGACTTTAATTAAAATACCAAAATCTACACGCAGTGACGGAAATATGAACCCGGTCCATAATTAAATGAAAAAGCAATTTCAATAGCTGTCGAGTCGAGGAAGGTGTGGATTTTAAGAGGAGACTTAAAATCCGATTATGGCCAGTAAATTCCGACCATTCCCGATCGAAATCGACTGAAACTATTAGCTAAAACCAAAACCAAATGTATTGGTGCATTGATACCGAGACCGCATGAATTTTTAAATCCGTCTGTAGTCATACGGGTGGGGGTAAAAATAGACACACTGTATGTTCCATTTCTAGTCACAATACTAACTTTGAAATATGTTGCAGCTCTGTACCTCCGTAGGTGGAACGCTATTGACGTAACCACCACGCCTACCATGATTCATTCACTCGCTCCGTCAAGGAATAAGAAAGCTTTCGCTGTTCGTCTGTCTGGAGAATACCTACCTATAAGTTGGCTGATAAGCTCTTGCAAAAGTCGCAATTTTGAATTGAATAAACTTTAGATGCCTTCTTGAGAAAAGAACATCTGGCGCTAATGTTGACTTCGCCAACTTAGTTGAGAATAATTATGACACTTAAGTTTGAAGCACATCACCCATAAACATTGACAAACTAGATTAATAATGTTATTATGTTGAAGTCAATAATTATATAAACTTTCACAGGTCAACTCGAGCTAATCAGAGCTTTTCATGGTTTATTTTTGCACTGTAGAGTGTGTGATGGTATAATATGCTCCAATTTTTGTACGCAGACCTAATAACTATGTTTGGTGCCCTAGTTTTGTAGAAGGCCACGTTAAGATACCTTTATTGTATCATGCTCTAATTTCAGTCATGAATTCATGATATTTGAACAACGTTTTTGGACTGGTGTTTTACGCTTTCGTTAATGTAGTTGCTTATAGTCTTTCCATTTGGTCTGACATTTTTATTAAATTCTAGCTACTAGGTGTTTACCTGCAGTATTTTCTCCTTGATTATTCTTCCTTTATATACATCCAAAGGATTAATTAAAGCTTTATTTATTATTGTTTATTTTTAGCCTATGTTGTGCAGGGCAAAAGCTCTCTTCTCCTTCCGACTCCTCTTTGCCTTGAGCTAGTGTGGACCTATCCAAAGGTTGTCCGTAAAATATCACTTTTAGTGATAAGACCGCCCATTGTGTCACCGTATGTAAAATTTCTATATTTATCTGTAATTTTTCTGGTGTACGTAGTAAAGAGTATTCTATTCTGTTCTTGTATAGTGCAATTTTAAATCACTATGTCATACACGTTGACTGTTATTCGCACGGCTCATGACTTCTGTAAATGCTTTCTTGGAACTGATCATTTCAATTGGTATGTTTTAGGATCCACGTAATTGTTGAAATAATTGGCAGTCAATAATTTTTTTTAGTTCAAACCCGTTCGTTAGTGGTAAGTGATAAGTGATTATTAGGTATTTATCAAATTCCCGCCATTATTGCTACCGTTAGTATAACGAAGTTCCTTTTTGTAATTACCCGCTAATGGCATAGGAAGCGATCATAATAATAATAATAATATTCCTAGTATAGACCAAAATTGTCGAAACTCTCAGATTCATAACCGGGAACAATTTAGACCAGTTTCAACTCAACTAAGGCCTTATCTTAATATATTCTTTATCGTTTGGTTAGTTAATGATGGTCGTTGAACATTTTGATTATTTACGTTTTTTTTATTGGAAACTTAAACTATGAAACGCAAAGTATTGACATTTTTTCGAGTAAAAGATATAGTTAATCCAACCTATTATTACATCACAAAGCTTAAGTTTCGAATGTTGTATGCAAAAAACGTGTTAGTCAGCATCTCCTGAAGCATACTTCATCTACAAGATTTAACGAGCAAACATGAACGTCAAAACTTACAGCTAGTTATAAAGTTTATACTACGTTTTAAATGTTAGATTCAAATATTTGAGTAGTGCTGAAAATCGGTTTCTAAACTAAGAATATAGATTCATTTGCGCAGCGAACAGCGCCATCCGCAAAATTTATTTCAACGAAAATTCACATGCTTAATACATAATCGAATCCGATGGTGGCGATAGCCGCGCCGATCAGGAGCTATTAGGGATGACTAATCACAATTAGTTAGTTGTTAAGCACGTGAAGCTGACAAAGTTAAAAAGCCAAACCTAGATTGGGAATTAGCTGGTTGGTGTAACAATATTTGAAAAATGAAGTAGTACATTAAAATTTATAATGTTAAGTCAATACATAGAGGTAACATCGTTGACAGCTTTTAACGACGATAGTTTGAAATCCGAGCCGGAGTACAGTTCAATGCGGTAAACGCGAAGTTATATCTTTCTCCATTGTGGGTGCTCATAACTTTCATCCATTATTCAGGAGTCCGCAACACCCGGCTAACGAAATGCAGTTGCAGAACACATGCACTGCTTCGTTGTATTTTTACGTGCCTACCAGATAATTGGTACCCCTGCATTCATGCTGGTGTTATTCAGCTTTCTCATTTGTTCTGCTTTAGGGAAGTCGGGGAAGTTTTACGTTCGTGAATTTCATGTTTGGGAGCTTTTGGGATTATAGTAAGAAGTTTGTTTTACCTGCTTCTAGTTCTGCGTTATATTTGGCTAAGGGTAATTTTGATATAATTATGTGCCGACGCTGATGGCTGCTATAGGTAGCGATATTTACTCTTGAGATCTAGAGATCTACGCAAGGCTTGCATTACAAGCCTTGCGTAGATCTCTTTTTTCAGTCAAAATTGTTACATAACAGCATCAGATAAAGTGCTTATATGTACGTATGTACATATGAGTACGTACTCTGATTATATTATTTATCTGGCCTCTAATCCTAACACTGATTGACGTGACAGCTAAGTGTGCCTGATACGTCACACGGCTACGCCACTTTTATATCACACGCATGAATTTTGAAATAGGCGGGAATATTATTTTATGATTACAACTGCGGTAAATACTGCCGAATTTGCAAATACACGAAAAATCGAAAACGAACTGCCCTTAAAATGTGTCAAAAGCAGGGCAAGTGTTACATGGATAAAATGTGTGTTTGCTGAGTTTTCACTGCACTGTGTCCCTGTAAATATATATTTTTTTAAATAAGCCAACTCTGGCCCACTGCTGAGGAAAGGTCTCCCCCAAATCATTCCTTGCAAGTTTTTCTAGGATGTACATATTTTGCTTTGTTTTTTTTTTTAATTTAAGAGTACGAGTTCCTTCATTGCATTTTAAAGGCAAAACAATTTTAAATAAGATTCAGGACAGACACGAAATAAATACCCAAAAAGAGTACTATAAAGCTAGGCAATAGAAAAATAATAAGACTTAATAAATGTCCATTTATGACGTTGGACATACCTAAACGTTATACGACCCAACAAAGGAATTCCTGCAAGTCATTCGTGTGTATTATTCATTCTACTGTTCGTTCGTAAGCCCTCGTTGTGATCCTTTGAGACTAAAGAGTTTCGACTGAACCCGCGCATAGAGAACTTGTTAATTTAGGAACCTAGGTAGCTCTGTTACCTAATTCGTTGTCTAAGTGGACTTTACTACTCGCTATCTATTTATTTGGGGTTTAGTAAGGTTCAACGGAAATAGAAAATCCATATACTCGTAGTTCGAGCGTCTCTCTGCTACTTACTACGTTGTTTGCAAGTTCCCTTGCTAAGTTCTTAAAATCTAATTAAACTTTCCACATTCGGGACTTATTGCAAAGCTTAATTTTCTCCTCGTATATATATATAAAATAACCGAGTGTGTTGCCTGTAATAAGCTATAGTGTGATATTTTAGATTCCATTCTAATAGATTCAATTGCTCTTTCATTAGATAGGTACCCTACAAAATTGAATATCACAGATTTAAAAAAGTTAATAACAAAATCAACTATAATGTATATGTAACCAATTTCCCGACCTAATTAATTGACCGCTGCCTGTTCCGCGTTCCCAGTAATTACCTTTACGTCCTGCCTAGTGCATCAATTCAATCATGTTCAAAATTGGCGTGCAATGAGGGCAACCCCACGCTGTCCTGCAACCTTGCTCCCTGCACTCGCTGCGAAAATGAATGAAACAGAGAGATCATGTGATTCATGTATATGTAAGCGAATGGATGCGATATGTTGCCGAGCATCAGAGGGACACACCTTATCGACTTAATGCCGGTAGCCCAGTGACGGTGCTTTCTGCCTCGTAAGCCCGTACTTTTGCTCTATTTACTTCATACTCCGTGATACTCACATACGGTAATTAGTAACGCCTCCGGCTTCGATTTAATGCGGCCTGGTGAGCGATACCTTCGAGACTGCTTCTCAGAAAGAGTCCAGTACGGTGGAGGTAGTGTAGATACATGTATGGGCTGGCATATCTTCAGAAGGTCGCACAGAGTTAGTGGCCATAGAAAATGGCACTCTGACTGGGGAAAGATATGTCCAAAATATTGTCAACGAGTATGCAGGGCCGTATTTAGCTAATATGGGTGATGGATCGATGCTGATGCATGATAATGCCTGGCCACACACGGCTCAGGTCGTGCAAGAGTATATTCCACCAGATTATATTTGGTACCAGCGTAATGGCTTGTCCATCAAGAAGTCCTGATCTCAACCCGATTCAGTACGCCTGGGATGAGCTAGGGAGGCTAGTCAGAAGCCGCAGACCACCACCTACCACCCTCAGGACACTAAAACAGGCCCTGTTTGAAGAATGGGAGAATATTCCCAAACATCGGCTCCGTAACCTCGTGTTCAATATGCCAAACCGGCTCGAAGCTGTAGTCAGAGCCCGAGGAGGCAATTACCAGTTATAAAAAATTAAATAACTTGTGAAACATACTTAGGTATAAATGTTAGTTGAGTTTTTTGACACTAAGCTAAAAATGGCTATTTTTATTTTTTTTATCTTTTGTTTTAAGTTAAAAATGTTACAAACGTATAGTTTACTAGTTTCATAGAAAGCTATAAAACGGTTTTATTTGAAATCTCGTAACTTCTATAGCTTAGCAAAAAATGAAATTTAAAAAGTGTAATACTTAGTTTTGCAGGCCAGTGTAGATACTGTGTATCTCATTGAATACTTTGTTGAATACTAATCTTTATCAACAATTCATTAAGGTACAATGCATTTAGATTGTAGCTCAGTCCGACTAAAACTTAGCTTCAGCTGTTTTGAATAATTTTGGGCCGGCTACAGATTCGATTACGCCAACTTGTTTATTAGTAACTTGAAGGAGGCTGTCCATAACTTAATCATCTGTCCAACGCTAGCTAATTTATACTGCAACACACTAAATATTAGGGGTTAAAAGCTATAGTGAATAACACCATGCTGAGACCACCAAACAGTTACCATTACCTTTTTATTGGTAAGCTTTGCTTTTCCATCACGAAAGCGTTTAAACCAAAATCGCACGGTGCGTTCATTAGCAGTCCCCTCTCCAAACGCAACATTGATATTGCGAGCTGTTTCTGCCGCGTTAGTTCCGCGTCGGAACTCGTATTCAAAATTAACTCGAATTTTCGAAGTATCCATCTTTTTTGTCTAAGCTAAATAAAAAAAAACAACTGAAAGTCGATAATCGAAATTTGCACATTTTTTAAAAGAAGAACTTCATAGGTACCATGTGAAAAAAGTTTCGCTCAAAAATATCAAACCATGAAGGTTCCATGTCCATTCGAAGTACCTATTACAATGAAACGGCAATTTCATACTTTAACCCCTATTATCTATCTTTATCTCTATGTCGCCTGTAGGTGCTGTACTGATTCCTGTTATTTCAAGCAACATCCATGCTGCCCAGCCAGGTATTTCGCTCGATCAATTCACAGCCAGATATTACTTCTCACCATCTGACTGTACACATATTTGTCGTCTCTTGAGGATTTTCTATGCACACACGTTACTGACTTTGGTAGGTACCTATGCTACGTTGCTGTTTTATTGACGGATATGGGGCCATACATAAATCACGTCATACGAATTTCATGATTTTTGTCCTGGTCACAGCTGGTCACATTTGTGAGAAAGTGTGACGTCACATATTTTGCAATTTTACATCCTGAAATTATTGTATTAAAACAGCAGTTCCGAAATTAGTTTTATTTCCATTAAAATTATTTTTTAATAAAACTAACACCAAATCAAACATTTCAAGAAATTAACAAAACAAATAACGACTAATTAAAGATACAAAACATAATCATCTTGAGTCCATGGACTTTGAACCCACTCCTTTAAATTATTTATAAGAAGAAAGAATGAAAAGATTTTTGTTTTATAACTGCCATAGCAGCCACTTCGTTCTCGTTTGGGTTGTTAATGTCAGGAACATTCGTTGTGTCAACATATTTTTCTTCCAACCATACAGCATCATCGTCATCATCCAGACAAAGAATTTCTCTGGCACGTCTAGCAGCAATTCTTTGTGGACGAATCTTCGCGATGGGCAAAACTTCTTGTTGACTCTTATGTGATTGCTTGTGTTGATATAGACCATAAATGCCACATGATCGCTTAAACAAGGAACTTGCTTCAAATATGATGACGCTAGGTGATCCAAAGCTAGCTGAAGTAACAGGGGAGCGAATTTACCATCCGAGTCATGTTTTCTACGGTTACATACCCGCGCTAAAGGGCACTTAGGTGGTCGGCGCATAACACTAGTAGAGCGAGTGGCCGACAAAACAATTTGAACCTTATGTTTATACAGATAGAGTTGCAAATGTTTTTGAGTTTTTCGTTAATAGTTCAAAGTTCATGTTTTAACACTTAGATTATAATAGATTTAGAAATGTGACGTCACAAAACTTAGGACCTCTCCCACCCCCTTGTCACACAATGTCACACTTCGTCAACCCCCTCCCTCCCCCTTAACGTGTGACGTAATTTATGGATGGCCCCTATGGTTGGTTTACAGGGTGGAAATTGAAAAGCCTTAACGGTTTTAGCAAGTTATAAACATTAGGCATTTACAATAAAATTCTCTTTGTGAAATATTTCTTTCGTCATTTGTCGTGAAGTTAGAAATAAGAATATTTTACTGGCTTCATAAAATTTAAATACATTTCAGTCAAGATATTGTGTGTAGCAAGTTCTTAAGCTGTAAACTTTTAGTTTCTTTACAACTCTCTGGCATCGTGACGTGAAAAGTTCACTAACTTAATTTCACCTTTACGCTGTACCTTTAATACGAGATAGGTACCAGTCAAATTAATAGAGGCTGATTTAAAAATATTTGCAACTGATTTAAAATACTGATTAATTATAACAGCATATACAGTGTTAAACTTTGCCCGATGAACCATGTTCCGTTTTCATGCGTTTAATTGCGATGTAATGCACGCGCTTGTTTATTTGAGTGATATTTAAAATTAAAATATCGGCACTTCGTTGCTCGCAGAGCCGCTGTGTATTTTTCGCATCAGTTAAAGGAGGATGGCGAGTTTGGACCCGCATTATTTATAAATTAACTAAGTGTCATTCACTTGCAAGTTCATATTTACTATATAAGAGTTTGTAAGAGGATTATATAAAAAATATTGAGCACTAGGTGATGGGAATTAAAAGTTAGAAAAAAGTTTTATTTACATAAAAATAAGTCATCATGCAG
Source organism: Apamea epomidion (assembly GCA_947507525.1). Taxonomy (NCBI): domain Eukaryota; kingdom Metazoa; phylum Arthropoda; class Insecta; order Lepidoptera; family Noctuidae; genus Apamea; species Apamea epomidion. The sequence continues at coordinate 11,237,201 of OX382224.1, read as the reverse complement.
TTATTAAACGCACCGTGTTTCATATTACATTCCAACCTACACTTTCATTACCTACATGATTTACGTTCTTACACTTGTTTACGCTTGTCAATTTTTTTTATAAAACCTACAAAAGTTAATATTAAAAATGTGTTTACATTTTTTATACAAAAATGTACAATATTATAATTATTACGATTATTTGTGATAACGTAGAATGGAACGTTATGCTGTCAATTGGAGTTGGCTGTCAGTTTAAAAACAATTAGTGTTATTCCATTGTTTGTTTTCAACGGCTAACGTGGGATATCTATTATTATCTAAGCGATTATGTGGATTCTTGACGACTTGGCTTTACTTTTTTGGAACTACATAATACATAAAAAAGATATTTTATTATTAAATAAGCACTATTGGATTCGTTTTAGGTTATAATCTTTTAACTTGCACATCTTTTTTCTCCCAGCCTCTACGACTTACTGCCCATTTGCTTTTTTGCTAGTTTTATATAGTTCTACAACTAGGTATAAGTTTCCATACTGTACGATACTCATAACAGTGGGTCCCATTTTACACGCAACCTCGCCATCCTCCTTTATTTACTATAATCACTTCGATGTTCGAGGTACACTTGGACACAATATTTAAAAAAAAATGTTGGCTTAGCAGTGTGAAATAATATTCCGTTTTTGCGCGTCTCATTCCAACTGAACTGGCATTGATGACATACGAGTACATGCTTCAATAACCATGTCATGGAATTGGTTTTCCAATTTTAATAGTTCACGGTTGGTTTGTTAAAAAAGTAAGTATCCAAAATGATATATCCATGCAAAGTTTCATCTCTCTAGCACTAACCGTTTGGAAGCTAAGCCGAGGACGGACTGACGGACGGACATGACGAAACTATAAGTGTTCCGACTTCTAGCTTTATTTATTGACAGGTTGCAGGGTACTAACATGTTTTTTACGGTTCGCAAAAAGTAAGACGTTCATTTGAAGAATGGAACAGAAATACCTACTTTAGCAAAAACCAACCAGTCCGAACATTTTATATCAAGTTCGAGTAAATAACACTTTTTATGAAGCGAAGGTCAAAAGCTTTTCATGCCAGACAAAGAAGACGTTCTTTTCTCCCCTGAATGCCCGAGATGTTTACACCGGCTTCTTTCAATAAATAAAAATATTTTAAAACCAGGTCACGGTCTTTGCGAACTTACTAATTTGAATTCTCGACAACCCTTTAAAATATAGTGGATATTGGATATATTCTTTTATGTCAAAACTTGCCCGAACTGTGCATACGCCTAGCATAGAGAAAGGTACCATTTGTGGCTTTAGAATCCAGTCCTGGCCCTTTGAATGTTACCCCTTTCGGTTGCAATTCCAATTTCATTCAATAGACAGGATATGGGACAACGGCTAGCCTTGCAAGTAGACGAGGATTCGTTTACGCTTTAGTACTGTATCCATAGATCACCGTCACCAAAAATAGTTGATTGATAGACACCAATTATAGTGATGGCCTCTATTGGCACAACAAGAGTATATCAAAAACCATGTGCAAACCACTTACTGTAATGAATAGCTAGCAATTAACCGCGTGTAGTTACCACCTACACCACATAAATGCTGGAATTAACTACACTACTTTATAACGAAATACACAAAATTGCCCCATTGATCTATTGGTATTCTGTTCGGCAGCAAACATTATAGCTTTGACTCTTTGAGTCTCACATTGGACAAATAGAACGCGAATTAATTGATCCGAGTGCCTTCGTTTCCCCTGAATTCGAATCGTATTCAGAAAAAAATCATAGTAATCTGCAATACCAGGGATCTTTGACAGAGAACCAATTATTACCGTACTGTAAATAAACGGAATCAACCAGCAGTAGGTTCGAAGCATGATATTACAAAGTTTTCTCTCCGAAGATGTGTTGAAAAAACGTAGTACGAGTAAATTCAAACTTAAAGTCGTCATAATGAGATTAGACGTCGCTTCTGTCTAGACGCGGCTAACATCTTTGTTCAATATTATGAATGAATCTAGAACGTATTGGGTTGTATCGTTCGAGAATAGGAAGATAGGAAGCAAATATAATTGTTTGAGTATAGGAAGCAAATAGAAGCAATAGGGAAGCAATTCTTGGGCATACATTCAACGTTAAATTCGCCTAGTGACCGTTCATCCAGACGGACACCGTATTCACAGTACAAGTCAACACTGACTACGGACTAGATTTTGACGCCTGCAAACACAAATTGTCTGTAATATCATGCAGCGCACGTTTCGAGATGAAATAGCAATCTGTGCCGTAGCTACGTGCAGTAGTGATATGTGTAATGTGACAAAATTTTGCAGATGCACATACATTCATGCTCTAGTTTCTCTGAACAAGCAAATTTAACATGTTACCTGTCCGGAATAAACCGTGGCTTGCATGTAACCATGGTCGGCTACGTTTTCCGAGTCTCCTTTTGATATTGTACGAGTACTTTCTATAGTATACCCAAGAGTAACGTATTCATTTAATGCGCTTTGCTTGTGACAAAGTCTACGGTTTTGCCCGCAATTCTAACTATTTCAAAGGTGAACTTTGAAGACTCTCGCCAGTTTCCTTAAATTTATAGGAAGTCAACGTAAAGAGTTAAGAGATCGTGGGGAGATCTAAAGATCCCACGGCCATATTGGTTGCACGTTACTTCTTAAGTTAGATTAATGGATGAACATGTCTATATCATCTTATACACAAGGCGACTGCCATGACTGGTCAAATGATCCTGGTTATGACTAATGTAGAGCCTCACCCAATGTGACGAATAGCTGTTGTTTACAAATCGTCTTCTAAATTGATTAATTGTTTGTCGTAAATTTTCCCAGATTATTTTTTTTTTTTAAACGTTGCCCCACACTAGGATTTTTTACTGTATTGTAGGTGCGATTACAAACATTTAAACTCACATACACAAACAGCCAGACCCGGAACAATTACTTGTAGGCCATACAAATATTTTGTAATATGTTTTAATATTTTGTAGCGATAAAGAGTCATTACAAACCTTTTCCATGGTTTCCAAAGTTGAATTTGACATAGAATTTTGTTTGTGTTAGTTGTGTCCACAGAAGACCAGCCGATTGATTCTGTAAAAATCTCACCGTGAAAAGTTAGGTGAAGTGAGCTTAGAGTGAGCTGTCAATAGTGGCAATCCCTTAGCATTCGTTGGAATGACAGCTCACTCCACGCTCACTCCACCTAAGTTTTCACGGTGAAATGGTTACAGAATCGCACTGCAGCTTAGGCTTTTAGTCGGCTTTTAGTGGCCCTTTGTTGTAATCCCCCACTATCTTCATGTCAGTTGTCGGTCTTTGGTGACCTCTGACATAACCAACGACTTTAACATCTGGAACAGTGGAACAAAGAAACATGCCACTTCCTTCCGAAACCTTCACCCTGAATAAACGGCTTTATTACGTTACTATTAAGTAGATTTTACAACGATATAACTTTCAACGAACAAATGTTCTACACATGAGCGAATTTAGCTGATAGGTACGATTATCTGTATCCAAACGAAAGTGACGTCTACGAATGAATGAGCATCAAACAATAAATATTATTCCTACGTTTTATAGTGATGTTTAGATGCACGCAACGACAAATAGATAAACAATAGATGGACCGGCAAGTGTGTAAAGACATGTTTTTACGACTCGCAACCATTCTTACTTGCACTGGCGCTGACGTTGGAAATACGGAGTGAAAATCTTGAATTAATTTAAATTTGAATCAAGACTCAAAATAAGAAGAAATAAGATTTGCAAATTTCTTTTACAAACATTTAGAATTTTTCAGAGTGTCCAGACTACTTTCTATTTACAAAGTACCTATACGGAAACAGATGGTTCAAAATCGCAGTACTTAAAGCAGAAACTACCACCCACACAAAAGGAAACCTAAAACGGACTGCATTTTAAATCCCCATCATACCCTACCATTATGGTAACATTAATTCCCAAAAGGGTTTTTCAATGACGCGGAAAAAATGCCGGAATTATAATTAAGTAGTGGTAAACAACGGTGACCACAGTGCGGTGGGTTGCCAGGCGAGGGACAGGTGTCACCACAGTACCAACGTGCTGCCACCACGTGCCTTCCATTACAGCAATGAGCGAATGACACACGCAAATGATAGAATATTGACTTTTTAAGAAAGTTCTAAGTTTTAAATTATGGAAGATCCTTCCTTTCGCCTCTTTTTCATGTAAGCACATCGCAAATCGGAAATCTGGAGTTTACCGGAACACTCTTTGGACACACTATACATATACAATTACGTAGGAGCATTTTGGGCATTTTTATTTCAGCAGTGGTGGCCCAGTGGTATCGGCCGAGACTTACTTGTTGTAGGTCGTAGGTTCGAACCTAGTCAGTTTACTTTGTGTAAATTATTTCACTACCACTGCTCTCAAAACGCTAAAAGGAAAAACATCGTGAAGAAACCGACATGTCCTAGAACAAAAATTTAAAGACATGTGAAATCTACCAACCCACACTGGACCCGCATGGTGGATTATGTGTGAGTGGGGGAATTATAGGCTGATTTTGTATGTATGTATTTTTATCATTAAAATGTTATCATGACTCATTAATAAATTACTCTTGAAAGACCAGCTGCAGTGGTACTTCAACTGCAACAATGCATTCCTAGATAGTGCCTAGCTGTTATCGACTTCAACCATCATGATAACTATTCACGTCAGTATACATTTGCAAATGGTATAAATATGCAGCAGTGTAGTGAGTGGTAGTGAATTTAGAATTGTGAATTTCTAAAAAATGCCTCATGAAGAAGAAATTTTGTTTGTCTTGTGGGAGAAAATGAAATTTTCGGCGAAGGATACCATAAGTAGATACCTATATTATTTATCTATCAAATTTTTAAAATACATGAATTTTTTTCTTCTTTATTACATCAATTATTTTAATTTGTTACTACGTAGGTTGCGTCCTACAGATAAAATCACACTAGTTTTTATGCTTCCTTTCACAGTTTGTCGAAGTGTCCATTCCGCGGAAACAGGCTCATAAGCATAAACACATTTCCTGGCCGATAATGAACTGTAACGATCATAATTTACTCGATTGTAGCTTCGTCAAGGCGGCTATTACGTAAACAATCACACAGATTATAGATTTCATTCAGCCTTTTTAAATATAACTCTAAGGTTCTTCCTAGTAAATAATGGCAGAGAAACGTTGATAAAATATGTTACATACTTCCACGACTATATTTATTTTTCCAAGACTTTGTACATTTTTGAACTAGTTTCTTCTAAAATGTTTGTGATCGTAGAGGGACGTTTTACAAATTGTCACGTTAGTTGCAAGTGCCTGCGACATGCATACAATAAGAGCACACATCTACCGCACACCCTGCCTCCAACAATACGGGCACGGTGGGCGACTCTGACGTCACTGCCATCTTGTCAAACATGATACTTGAACCCGCCGATGATGAATACAAACCACCGCACTACTAGCACATGAATAGCCAAACTCATAACAATCATAAATTAACTACAAACAACGTATGACCTTTTAAATTAGAAATGTGAATAAACAGATGAGTATGATCTGTTTATAATTTGGATACCTATTTGTAAACACAGTTAAATTTACATTGCAATACGCTAAGCGGCATCTGCTGTGAGCCGATAGTCAGGACAACGTCGATGCATCAATTATTACGAGGATAAATAACATTGACACTTCTGACACACCATTTTTAGTCAAGAAAAAGACCTGACTCTGAAAAGCACTAGGCCATTACAGAATAATGAAAGCACATACATTATAAACAGAATCTAAAATAATTTGCGTGAAACAGTCCCAGAATTTCTTTGATTTGCAAGGACGTGAATCAAATTAAGAAAGGAACTTGAAATGAATAGAAAATAAACTCAAAGTACAACGAAGGAAAGCACAAAAACTGTTAACCAAACTTAATTATCGGCATCACATGCAGGTGTTTTATTATGGCACGTCGATCGATACTATCTGAAAATTCGTTTAATCGAATTTCGGCTTACAGCTCTCGCAAAATAAAGCCTTCCTAAAACTCATTAACGAACAAAAACCTTCACAGTGACGTAACAACGTGTCATGCGTAAAAACCACTGGACTTACATACACATGAATATTCATTATTATATCTCATTGTTATATAGTTATCCGAAAGCGAATAATAGAGAGGATGTGCATCAAACAAAAACTAGCATGTTTGAGTCGCGACCGACCTTGGATGTCGTTAATAGCTGTCTAAGTTATGATATGCAAGCGATAGCGGGTGTAACATTCATACACGAGGCGCCACTTGAACGAATCATTGTAAAACTGCTTGTTCATGCTACACTGCAACATTCATCCGGTATCGATTCTTGTTCTAAATGTTTCATAGAAAGAAACAATGAGACTATTCACAATATCTTAGCTGCTCTAGAATCAATATTATTGAGACTTTGTTCCGAACTCAAGTATTCGAGCGAAAACCAATTCGCAAGGAGAGTGCATTCTTCAGAATAAACTCTTGTCTACATTTAAGCTGCTTGCATGACACTTCACTAAAAACAATTAGCACTGAAGATAAAACGCTCCGTCAACTTCATACGATTGACAGAAATTCAATTACCTTTTAGTTATGTTTAGCGCTAGTTGTATTTAGCGAGCTGTCGTGCACGCAGGCCTCAGTGATGTATTATCTTAACACTTTTTATTTGCTTTCTCTCTTTAATGTAATGGTAAAATATTGCTTCGTTTATTGACCAAGTAGTGTTCTAACATTTCCTTGTAACTAAGTACTAATAAACTACTCCTATGATTATTTTTACAGGGGAAACATAATTTTATGTTTTAACTTGTGGACTCCACACTAGGTCGAGGTCGTGGAGTCCTTGAGAGTTTTTAACAATTTGAAATATCATGGTAATACTGTATTGTAAAATTTGTTACATATTATTTTAAGAAAAAAATAACAAAATAAAATTAATTAACGTAAACCAGAATCAAAAATATAGACTTGAAAAATAAAATATTAATTTTATTTTTCAAGTCTATATTTTTGATTCTGGTCACCTTATTTCCAACAATTGTTTTTATGATTATATTAATAATCATAAAAACAATTGTTGGAAATAAGGTGTGTCGTAAATGTAGGTATTTATTGAAATTTTGCAAGGATGCGTCCAAGAGAATAATAAAGTAAGAATGTATCAGTATGAAATGTGTGCGAATGTACCAGTAATGGCCTGCAAGACACAATGAAAGCGCACACTCCTCAGACATGTCAATCCTCATTGAGGACACACGAGCGAGTCTGGCGACGTCGGTTCTACTCCAGGTTTATTTCTACACTTTTACTTGGAGAGTAGCTCTTAAAAGGAAATTGTCAGGTTTACCAGGAACTTGAAACTTCATATTTTATCTCGCATTAACTTGGAAAATACGGCGTATAACAAACATCTAGTGAATTAGGAAATGTACCTGCGCTTCACGTTGAGCGGGTGTATGTCTTTAAGTAAGGACTGCTTTTCTCAGTTCTGTGTATTCGTCTGTGGGTTAGAACGGAATCCATGGTTAGTAAAACGCTGTCGTTTTTACCTTACAGCGGCCAGTGTTGTTGGCACGACTTGTAAACGCGAACGCGTGTTATTAATTTGACACTGTTTCTATGCACATCGAGGTTACGAAAATTACGAAAAATTACGCGAGTACCCGTGCTGGCGTACCGTACTGTCTTCATAACCAGCGATCTGTACTCTAAGTGTGTAGATGTTTGTTGAATGTTTCTTAAGTTGTGCTTTTAGATTTTACAAAGACTTCGAATCGAATCAAAAGCCTGTTTTTCTTAAATTAATTCAGTTCAAATAGCCTGCCAAGATGGCGATGGCAATCACGGAAGTTCCGAGTCCGTATATTCTGAGGTTACTGCTAAATGGTTTATGTGTAACGTAGAAACTAGTCCAGCATGTAAGCCAATTTATCGCTCTGATTGGGTCGTGCGTGAGCCTGCTACATCTGCAAGGTCCAATAACCTTCTGCATACGAAATTGTCTATTACATTTTAGAATCAGATTCGATGCACTTGACCTTGAGTCGTCCCGTAATCACTACATTATTGCAGGTCAAAATGGTCGATGTTCCTTTTATTGTGTATCGAAGGAGATCTATCAGCATAAAAAGACTGTCGATATTAGGATATTTTATGTAAAACTGTATAATGTACTCTAATTGTAATTTATATAATTATGTTTATTGTAAATATACTTATTATCTTCTTCCTCTTCTTCTATGTGTTTAAGATTAATTACTTCTTGGATGACTTTATATTGTAAACTATGGACTTAGGCATTTTAGTATTGGGCATTTAACGACTAAGCCCTATGTTGTACAAATCTGACTAGATCACATTACCCTGCGATAAATGGATGATCCAATCATTTATCTAGTATTCAAAGGGTGTATAAGACATATACAGGTTGCGTTGATTCGCTCCTAGTTTGACACAATTTATTGTCTGTCTGCTTTTATCAGCGGCAGTGTAATGTTATCACGGTCGCCACCGCATCCATTTGTGGTCTAATACGTTTCACTAATCCTTCATTTGCATGTGGTTTATGCTCGTACATTGCATGATCGACGGTTTAATAATTATTTAAGTTTACTTGTCAAATTTCTTTCTTACACATTTTCAGATATCATGTTCGTTTCTAGCTAAGTTTGTTTGGATGATAGCTACTTGGAAACTTTGACACGTAAGCTTGCCTGTTAAACAATAGACGCTTAATTCATGTTTGTGCTTTATTTGTGTTTACGTTAGATGCGAGATGTAAGATAAATCCCAGGCGTCATTAGCAGAAACTCGGAGGCGGAATAAGAATTAAGTGACAAATAGAATTCTTGCAACTCGTAATTAGAATCTGGAACACTATTGGCTGTATAAAAGCTCTGTTTTAGACGTCCTCGCAACCCGGGGTATAAAGGGATACTTTCAATTAATTAAATGACAGTTTGCAAACCACTATCGGTCGGAGCGATAGTTTTCGTTAAACAATAATTATTCAGTGTTATTGAAAATTGGACTCTATTTATTTCGCCTTTGATTGTTCTTCAGCCTTGTTATTTTTATATTGCAGTTATTTATTTAGATTGAAATCATATTACAATCAAAATATGGAATACTTGACCAGTTGTTGAATATTGTTATTGTTTTAGGCATTTCATTAGTATTGAAAACAGTTATTAATTATATAAATTAATTCGAAAGGGGCCCACCCTTTATTCATATCAGTTCAGTTTTCACTGTGGTTAATAATTGAAATCAGTAGTCTTTTGTCAGTATAAGGGCCGGCGCCCACTGGCGGCACGGCATGGCAAGGGATTTTTATGCGACGAATAGAAATATAACTTAAATGTATGACAATAAAATTGAAATTTCAATGATGATGCCAAAGGACGTCGCGGCATGCCTAAGGATACCGCGGCATCATTGCTGCCGATAAAAATCCCTTGCCGTGCGGTGCCGCTAGTGGGCGCCGGCCCTAAACGTTACCGGTATTCGGAAATTGTAATTGGATTTCCTATATAAACAATAACAATTTGGACACCTGAAGTACCTACGTGTTTTTATTTGCGCACCTACATGTACTGTGTTAAGTTAAAACTGAAACTAAATGGAGTTAAATTATATGATCAATTGTCATTTCATTGAAATACGTTTTGTTGTTGGAAAATGAATCGCAGATTTCTTCCTAAATTAATATAAATGACGAAAGCGTATTTTTTCATTCTATAAAAATAACTGTGGTATAGGAAGTATTCCAATAGACATTAGATTGCACGCGTAATCTTTTGACCCGAATTTTCTTCAACTTCCGAAAGAGTCTTCTAACATGGTTTTGTTTTGCAGAAGTGAGACAGGAGGCTGTGCAACAAGCCCTGGCAGAGATGCAGAACAGACCCAAGCCCTCGCTGCCGATGCCCTCGAAGAGGACTTCCATGATGGCCAAGAGCCCTGACAGGGAGAGACATGACCTCTGTAAGTACTGAACTGTTACTCTTATAAACTGGTGATCTAAGGTAAGTAAGTAGGTTATTCTCGTGAAAAAATAAATTTAAGTATGAAAGCTAGATTTGTAAGTTAGGTGTACTTATTTTCCCTTCATTCAAAATAGGGTTTGACAATACGCATTATTAGTCTTTAATTAAACCACCAGGCTATCGTTGTTAAACCACGACTACTATCTTTATCAAAACAAGTTAAAACCGAAACTACATAATATGTATCAACTATCGTCAGATTTATCTCGGAAGTTTCGATCAAGTTGCGTTGACCGTGTCAATTACCTACATGTCACTCGGTTTTCTCAAAACAGTCGTTTATTTAACTCAAAATAAATCGGTTTCACAGAAAAACAATCATTTGTCACTTTCCGAGCCCACACTCTGAACAGCAGCAAATGTAATTAATAATGTTTTAACACTAGTCATATTTATAATATGGTCGGGAACATAGAAATGTAAACCTATATCTATGGTCGGGAAATATGCAAAATGTAAACCAGTAATTTTGCTGTTATTCCAATTTCAGTTCTAGTTTTAATTAAATGCAATTAGTAATTTCAATAAATTTAATCTAGCGGTGTAAAACACAAAAAGACGCCCTCTTCATTCGAAATAAACACTCTGAACCGCAGCAAATATAATTAACAATGTTTTAACAGTAATTATATTTGTATGTTCGGGAAATATCATTGTAAACCATTAATTTTGCAATCATTCAAATTTCAGTTCTAGTTTTAATGAAATGCATTTAATAATTTCAATTAGTTTTATCGAGTGGTGTCGAACACAAAATGACTATTCATTTAAAATAAAATAACTCAGAACCTGGATTCTGCACATTACGCTTTTACTGCTGTTTATATTGCTTAGACATAAAAGTAAATCTTTACTTTTATTATCTCTAATCTAAGACGATAATCGCTTTTCTAATTCTTAATTTTCTTGATAAAAAACAAGATACTCGCTTTATAAACGATAAAGGAACTAGTATTACGCTCGTTAGGCGACGCACAGAGCGCAGCGGCAGCAGGCAATTACTCATGAAAACGACTGAATGAACAAGATCGGTACAGTGATTGCAAAAACAACACCCAATTCATAAACGAAGGTGATTTAACAGCCAGCCAGCGCTGCGCTGCCTTTTGATCCGCGTCGTAATTACATTTCACGTCCTTTTACTCCTGTTTTTAGTTTATCTTTTTGGTGCGACAAACGGTTCTGGCACATCATGGAACCTTTGTGTAACAAACTCATAACAGATTCGTCCTTTATCTCTGCGCTTTCTCAGTTTTATTGGTTAATTCCGCATTGTTCAAAGTGCCATAGTATTTATCAAGTGCTCGGCCAGTCCATGGCGGATTGTCTAGTTCCGATTTCCACCTCTTTAAGATATTATTTTTCGTTCACGTTATTATAGGTTTTTACAAGTTCAATGTCACAATGTTTTTACCCAAGACTCGATTTCCTATTTACCAATAGAACGAAAAACAAACGCTTCTCTCCAATAGTCAACATGACTGAATGTTTTTCGTAGTAAATTTGAGAATCTGGTACCTACAAAATCAGTTTATTATAATGCCTTGAAAAAGCTTCTTTAAATGGGAAATGTTGAAAAATGAAATAATGTTTTCATTACATCACCTACGCAATAAATTAATCTGTGGAAGTGCTACGACCCCTACGGCAAGTATCCTGACACCTACGTGCCGTAGGCGGCGTAGTATGTAGCATTATGTCCGAGGAAATGGTTCATTATAATAATATTATTAGTAACAGCGTTAATTAAAACATGTAATACCTATGCGCTCGATGTTATCCTAAATAATACTTGGAAACAAGTTTCCACGAAGACTGAAATAGAATGTCTTTACCGTCATAAGCAGCGCGGTAATTGTTACCTCTTGTAACACAACTACCTTCAAACGTCTTCAATATTTCCCTGTAATTGAACTACAAGGCAAGCCCGTTTAACAAGCTTGGCGTAGACAGATTCCCAGAACATCTATTGTAGAGACTAGAGATATCGGTTTCTAATTTAGCCAACATCCCGCTAGTTCCCAGGTGTATGCTAGAATATTAGTAGAATATCGGTATCAAAACAGGATGGTCCTCCGAGTAATCAGTTGAGTCTCATCTGAGTATTAATAATAATGATATAGACCATATTAATGGACTACTTACTAATAAAGATTGCGTGAGATATGTGAGTTTGCTCGTATGATAAATAATTTTGAAAGCAATTGAAGAGCATGTTTAATTAATCAGACGAAAAAATATTATCAACCAAAACATTTAAAATATACTAAAAGTCCTGCTATAAAAATTCTCACCCAACCCCATTCGCGTGCATTTTTGCACCAAGGGTGTTCCTGTGTTATACTGTTCTACTGTTATGTCAGTTGTGTGGCTACGTAGCGTGTTATTTTTTTTAGTTAGACCCTCTGAAGCAAATATAAGGTTTCCTGTCGCTCTTTGAAAATATATTTAACGCCTGGAATTAAAGACAACTTTCTGCTTAATTAACTGTGAAAGTCCTTTTATTGTTAATAAATAATAATGTATATTTGCGGTTAAATAAAATTTTTGAGACCGTATTCAAGATTCAGATTCTATACAGAACCGATAATGAAGAGAGTTTACAAAGAGCTTTCAAAACTGAATTCACTATAGTGTATGTTTATCCTGTCATAGCCTCATCATCTGACGAAGATTCGTGCGCTGGCGACACGGAGCTTCCCCCACCACCGGAGCTGGGTTCACCACCAGCGCGCCGCCCCGCCGCCCCTCACCCCCGTGCCCACCCCCATCCTCTGCCACAACCCCATCATCTCCGGGAGAAGAAGCACGTGCCCAGGGAAAGGACCGAGATGCGCGAACGCACTGAGTTACGCGACCGTACTGAATTACGTGAACGCACTGAGATTGATTTGTCCGAGCTTACACATGTACCTGCTTGTAAGTACAAATTTAAAATACTACTAGGAAGCTTTTGGAGGAATTTAGCAATGTTTTAACCCCTGGTGGCTTTATTAATATTTTAATAATCGGGACGTTTCGGTTTTCGTAGGTGCAATGTCTTAAACATACATTTCGATCATAGATGTTAGTGATGCAAAATTGAAGATCCAAACCTGACGGTGGTGTCGTAATGGCAATATCTGAATTTCAGTTTACCACATTTAATATACCTAATACATAGTATCTTATTAGAAAATTCATTACGGTGTGCTTACAATAGTTGTGCTTCTATTTGCTTCGACTGCGCAGCATTTGCAGTGCTAATTGCCGAATTGCCGTACCAATAATTTCCGGGCTGCGATGTGCAAATCGCAGACAGGTCGTTTATTAGGTAGACGGTTCTGAATCAGGTTTAATCTGTACTAGTAATAAAGTTGAAGAGTTATGTTTTTTTTTTGTTTGTTTGAACGCGCTATTCTCTGGAACTACCAATTGGTTTCGAAAATATCTATTTGTATTCGAGATCCCAATTCTTGAGGAAGGCTATTTAACATTACACTAGGACTCTTAGGAGCCGAACCAGAAGAAAAAAAGTCTGAAAGAACGCTAAGCGAAAACGAAGCAATAGCGCAGCCGGGCGATGCGATGCGACGCAGTAATTTTACGCGGACGAAGTCGCAGACAGAAGCTAGTAATTCAATAATTTTGTCGTTGCCGTGGTCTTAGAGGCCACATTTGAAGAATATTATGCAAAGCTAATAAGTATATGGCTTTTGATATGAAAGGTAATGTTTCCAATGAAACCATTATACTTAGGTAGCTTGGTAACAGACCAATTCTTTTAGTTGACCTACAAAAATAATTTAGAAATAGGCCTCACTAGTAACAATTTTATAAACCGGTTTAAAAAAAGTTAAGCACATTTCTTTGTTGGTTCGGCCAATCAAGTTATCAGCAGGAAGAGCTTTTTTAGCTTGTTTCTATGACTATACCCCAGCCATGTTAAGACTTCTGCTACTGCTAACTAAGTGGATTTAGGATATCGTTTCACGTCCTGTTTCCTATACTGTTAAAAATCAGCCTTTTCACAGCATTCATACAAACAAAGTAGGAGTCTCGTAAAGTTTCTTACTCTTATTGTAACAAAATTGCTTCAGCCCGCGACTTCGTTCGCGTGAAATTCCTTATTCCCCCGACCCACCCCATCGCGTCGTCCTTTGCTGCTCGTATTACTTCGTTTGTTTTCGCTTAGCGTTCTTTCCAACTTTTTTTAATTTTTGTTCGATTCCTAAGGATCCTAGCATGGTGTTAAATATCCTATAGTCTTTCCTGTAGTTCCAGAGATTAGCGCGTTCAAATAAACAAAAAAACAAATTCTTCAGCTTTATTAGTAGAAGTATAGATTTTCAAACAACATTTTAACGCGTGCTCTATATATCTTCAATACGTCTTAGCCCACCATCGTCTGAACCAAAATAAATTCGATTTAGCTGTAAGTACTTACAGAAATATCATCAATTATACTAAAACACGTGGCAGTTGACTGTTTCTGCTGTTGTGAACTTTGAAAAGTTTTCACAATACGTAGTTTCCTGACAGGAACTTTAATGCCGCATTGCTAACTTTGTGTGTACCTCTAATTTTATGCTAAATGTTTTGTCTGAGCTAATTTTCCTAGAGTGTACCGTAGCAAAGTAAATCAAGCTGAGCTAACAGACGTTGCGCTTTTGTTTTTAGTTTAGTGTTCGCCGCCATTCACAAGTTATCTGATTATTATGAGCCCTTCAGATTAGGTGGCAAAAGCAGGTCGCGTTCCTTCCCTGATCGTAACAATGTTTGACTCGTCTAGTGGAGGCGCATAATTTGCTCTAATTTCTAGATTCGTGCTAATAACTGCTTGTGTTCCAATTTATCTTGGTCTGGGTTTAGGTAACTAACACTATCACGTGTTGAACACTATGTTGTGAGCGATGATGAGATATGATTTAACTTTTCTGTTAGTTTATAGAAGGTTAGGATGAGTAGTAAGAGTAGAGGTATTGATTTTGAATTTTGTTTTCCTTTAATTCCAAGATTAAATTAATGACCTAATACGGAGGAGGAAGACAGCTGCCTGTTTACTTGAATGCAACAAGTTATTTACATTTCTAAAAAATACCATGAATGACACCAGTGACTAAGCCTCCTTTTCAGTTGTTTGCTTACTTGTGAATCACATTTTATTAAACTCATCGAGTTAATAGAGACGTTCGAATATTTTTCTACGAATAATACACGCACGGCAGTCTGCTTACGTCACTGTAATTTTAATAGCGTTAAATAAGCTATAAACCGCCAGTGCAGGAAAACAGTTGACCGGTGACTGACTATTGTCATTCCCGTCCTATATTTGTGTTTTTGTGAATACAATTGCTACAAAAAAAAAACTAGTGTTGTGAATATATTGTGTTTGTTAAGAATCGCTAAAAGTATACCTAGTGTTTCACCCCAGAGATACCTCTATTCATCCTTTTCTGTGAGTACTTACCCTTGACCTTTAAGTAAATCTTGAGGATAATGTGACATGTCAATTGATTGATTGTTAGATTTTCAGTATGATTCATCATCATTTATAAAAGTCCACACGTAGTCATTTAATCATTTATTTCAATTAAATTATATACTTTTGAATTGTCAAGGAGTCGGTGTGTCAGAAAGATGTAGTTGGTTGCCCATTCCAAACTGAAGTAGGTTCCTATGGAGAAGGGCCGGCACTCCATGGACACAACTTGCTCTTTTAAATTAAAATATTGTCTATTTTCAATTTAATACTTACCTACAGGTGAACATTAACTACGGTATTATTTGACTACTTTCTATTATGAGCCAGGTGTTAAACTAATACAGATACAACTTTAAATATTTTGTGTTTAGTTAAACTAATACTTTTGATTAAACTGTTTTAGCCGGTAAATTACTTATCTATTTCCTAGCTATTTATCCCGTATGTTGCACCTGCCGTGTTTAGTCTCTGCATCACCCTAAGGTTGACTGGTAAAAAATGCCTCAGGTATTAAGTCCCTTCGTACAGTATTTTTTTCACTTGTGCTAAATAAATAAATTAGCTTAAGTATTTTAATGATCATTCTTGAGAAGCATTTTGCATCTGGTGTCCTGAAACACAGGCTTGCAGCTTAGCTCAGGCACCAGTCTCCCACAATGTTAAAGTTATTATCATAACATTTTAAATGATGTATTGTATAATATTGTGGTGAGAAATAAACATTTATTATTATTATTTTCTTCGCGGTGGTTTATTGTGTCTACACCAGAAGGACAATTCCCGTACTTATTTAAAAACGTTCAAAATCTAGTCGCAGTCTCATCTCAGCGACAACGAATGTCGAAAACTTGTCAAAAATGTAGAGAGATTAGACTTACTTTTTATAAGTTGAGACTGAGATTAGAACGCCATCGTTCTTCAATATATGGTAATTGCTTCTCGTGACAACGAGCAATTAGCTACTCCTAATCCTCTCCTCATTGTTGTATCAAACAGTACATAATAACAATAGGATCAAGCCTCTGATTGGCAACCTCTTTGGAAATCCAATAATAAACTAGGTATATAGGTGTTAGTTTTGTTTTAAATGTCAGATCCACGCAACTGACGGTTCATTATTTAATGCTTGCCACTAATCCATTTCACGGAATTATTAATCAACTGAATTTAACAGAATTATATTCTGTTGTAAATAGAGTAGTTACACTACACGTACATAAACTCACGCTTTTGTGTACCTAATATGGTTAGGTATATGTAGACTATACCAGGCCGGTCAGTTTTGTCGCAAGTATGCATGTGATTGCAAATAAAGTATACATAGACAAGTGGGTAGAAGCCGTTGTAACTTGATTCTTTTTAATCACAGATTCACAGAAAGGGTTCGCCCTACGATTTATTAGTCCGATGCAGCTTCTCGCCTGCGAGCATACAAAAATGAAACATGTCTTATCAAACAAAGATCGGTTAACGAGTGGTATCATTACTGTTAATGGCTGGTGTACATTCTTTTATACTTTTTGGCTCCATACTCACATGGTTAAGTTTCTAATTTCCTTTTCGAAATAATTTCAATTCATTATGTTGGCTGCCCGTAGTCGGATAAAGGATCGGATACAGTGAGAGAAAATCGACCTAACGGTGCTTATGCCTTCCATTCCGCGTCTGTTCGTCTGGATACGAAAGCGTATTACGATCAAAATTAAATCACGGCATATCTCCCATCGCAGCAGAGAGATCGCGAGCAATGGTGGCCCAGTGGTACGAGTATCGGCCGCGACTTAAGAGTTGTAGGTCGAAGGTTCGAACCTAGACAGGCGCTTTACTTTGTGTCAATTATTTCATCACCACTGCTCTCAAAACGCTGAAGGAAAACATCGTGAGGAAACCGGCATCTCCTAAAACCAAAAAATCGAAGATATGTGACATCTACCAACCCGCACTGGGCCCGCGTGGTGAATTACGGCCCACTCCCTTTCACCGAGAGAAGACCTGTGTCCCAGCAATGGGAACATTATAGGCTGATTATACATATGTCCCATTCCTTCCCCTGCAACTGGTAAGCTTCACTACGGATTTTGTCAACGTCTATCTATAGTCATGGTACTCATGGCGGCTGTGTTCTATCGCAGGGCACACATCAGCGCGTTCAATCAATACAGCTTCCACCGCCTAAACGATGAGCGCATCACACGGAACACGGCTGTCCAACACAATTAGTTCATGTCTGAGATTAATGCGGGTGGGAAATCATCGGTTTCATCAATGTTCATTAAAATATTCACACATGAACTCATTTGGAACTAATAAATCAGCGTTACACATAGGACTGTAAAATGTAGTTCGATACCTTGCTGCGGCTAAAATGATGCATCCATACTATCCTAACATAAACGCCGCTCTTTAAAGCATGGCGTTAATATTTGTAAACTATGTATTATTTTTGATCGTCTGCGGTACGATCCGTCTTGTTTAATGGAGTGTCAACAATAATCAGGAATTATGGGCAGAAAAAGTAAAAGATTCTGATATCATCTAGTACAACGAATTCTCATTTAAAAACCAAGCTGAAGGTCGAAAAATCCCTTAGCATTTTAGGTGTAAACGCAAACGTGTACACGTTTATACGTGTTTTTAAAGCATAATAGGTTTCTGCGTAAACGAAGGAAGAAAAATCTTTACACACCCAATAATCAATAGTCCATTGAACACATAGTCTACTAAAATAGTAGCATAGTCTAGTCTAAAATCTACGCAAGCTAATGTAGGTACATTAGGTTGCGTAGACTTTATGAACAGTCGCGAAGTTTTAAGCTAAAATTAGCTAGGTACTGTTATTATAAAAACTTTCAAAATATAAGATGCTGGCGTCAGGCGACAAATAGTTTAGGTCTTTTAAAACAACATACGCTCGCGACGACTCCTAGACATACATAATGTGTGCGTACTAGCATTTGCGACTCTCCCTAGCCATCCAGGGGCGAAAACCTTTGCCTAGGCTGGATAGGATAAGAGTCCGGTAATGGTGCAGACAGCAGACAGTCTGCACGGAGCTAAGAACTATAGCAGTGGCTTACGAACACTGCACAGACCGCTCGATCGCTCGACTGCTTTCTGTCTGTGCGGGCTCTTAAGTCAGGAACACACAAACCACCCGCGTAGTTAAATCTTGATCCTACCATAAAAATATAAATTACAAGTGAGAAGTTGCCTGTGTTGTGGTGAAGTCTGTTCCTGGCTCAGCTGATAGGCGAGCTTTAGTAACTCGGAGTTTGTTATCAGACGTCCAGCCTGATGTGACTCATGCTTCATCAGGCGCCCGCCGCGGGGGAGCCCTGGTCGCAGACCGCGTGCAGTGCTACGCACAGGCCGAGGACACCGGCACCGGCACCGGCCGATGGAAGGTAAGCGTAAGTAATGGATCGAGTTTTTTTCATTTGTTTATTTACTTTTGTCATTTATTTTCGTCCTTCATTTGTACCATCGCGTAAACTTCTCCCTGAGGGTATCATCGTACTCAGGAAACGGATTAAAGACTACGATAAAATCTTATTCTTGACAGTCTTTAGTTGTCTAAAACTGGAAGAGCGAAAGATTACAAAGCTATTTTTTGTTTCATTTCTTTAGTGGTTTCTTATATTAGCTTATTTTATTAAGATTATCTAGACGTTTTATCTTACTGTAAGCTACAACGAAATAGTCATCTGGAACAATCTGGGAACTAGAAAACTCGTAATAACAATCAGGCAGTGTGACCGGGCCGTAACAGACTTCAATTTGAATGCAATTACAATCTGTCGATAGGTTTTATTGTGAGATAATAACAATCGGTTCAACTACATATATAATAAATAATAACTATTTGTATTCGAATGCGCATTTCAAAGAAAGGACATCATAGTGTAGTTGAGTGTGATTGATGGGTGATACTTTTTTTAGTTGTATTTAGGGCTTAAAACTCACAACCGATAAATAGTGACTCGTTAAGTACATCGATTACGTAATCCTTATAATCCTTAATAGTCTGCTTCAATACTTTTGTATTGTACTTTTGTGGGGTATTTTTACCCTCGCTAACTCAGTGACACATAGTAACTGAACGCGTACATTCCATTGATATCCAAAATAGAAACCCAACTTTGTATCATTGGACCAATACACATTCCCTTGAATATCTTGAAAATGTACTTGTACACGCAGAATGCAATCGCAATCAGTGAGCATCATAGACAACAAAGCTTGGCCGTGTGTTTGACAAGCAATTTGCTTATCGATAGCGTCTTTGTGTATAGTCGTGCATCACCGGCCCAGGACTATCACGTTTGCGGTAACTGGGCTCCTTGCTGGACACCAAGTTTACACGGCTTTGACACGAAAGCAAGCTACACGTAAGACAATCGAGAAGCTATACTCGATAGAACTACTAACAGTATAAACTAGCTAATGCTAGTTAAGTACTGTCGTACATTTTTAAGCAGTTGTTTTAAATAATTACGATATCGTAACTCGTAAGGTACAGATCTCGGCATCGGTAAAATCAAAGTATTGTTGTTTCATCTGTCTACACTTACGCTAAGTAGAATGTTTTGAAAACGAATTCGAATAAAACTTTTTAGCATAGTAACATCAATTACTAAGTTGTTATCATTTAAATGTATCAATATTTCCAGTACCCATCAATCATCAGTCGAGAAGTCGAAGCTAGCGCTCAAAATATGATATATTTACATAACTCCCACAAAACTCTCTCTACTGATACGTATTGTTCTAAATAGGTATCAGCAAAGATACAACAACTGCTTAATACTCTGAAGCGCCCAAAACGCCGACCTCTGCCGGAATTCTACGAGGACGACGACATCGAACTCGAGCTGGCTGCCAACCCTAAGGATCCTAACGCCCCGAAGCCAGAAGGCGGCACCATGACACCCGCTGTAGGGGAACAGCTGGTGGTTCCAGCAGGACTGCCACGCAACCTTGAAGCTGCACTTCAGCGATACGGAACAGCCTCGTTCAAAGCTAACGTAGCTACGGTCCTAGACCCAAATGGAAAACTCAGCAACTCGCTCAATTATGGCAAGTACTGTTACTTATATTTCTATAGTATGCATACAATGGCAAGTCGGTTCATTGTTGTATTGTTACCTTCATATTATACTACGCATCGACTGATCACATGAATTAATTTCGAAGGGCCACCAAGCAGACGCTGTTATCGACTTTTTCCCTGTGATAACTTTGTCGCTTTCAACGTTACACCGATTTTAATCTAAACGTCTTCCGCACAGGAAAACTACTCAGTCGATCGCTCAAAATCGCTCATGCTCTGCTGAACAAGACGTTCACCTCAAAGACCAGTAGTGGTGGACCTCTGACTGGGGACAACTCCATTAAGCCTGGAGACCGCGTCGCGCTGGTCTATCCTAACAACGATCCCATCAACTTCATGTGCGCCTTCTACGGCTGCCTTCAGGCGGGCATCGTACCGGTACCAATAGAAGTGCCGCTGACTCGCCGCGACGCTGGCTTGCAGCAAGTTGGGTTCCTGCTTGGTTCTTGCGGCATTCAATACGCCCTCACTTCTGATAATTGCTTGAAAGGTAAGAGTTTGCCCATGCTTTTTAATATATTTTGTCTTCAGAATTCATGTTTAAATGTAATATGTATTAAGTCTGGTAAAGTTATTGTATATGTTGCTGAAATTTTACTGAATAATACAGGCTTCGTTCAACAGTATTACTTTAAAATCAATATATTTAAGCAGATTACAGGCAATGTATTTAAGCAGATTGAAATGTATTTAAGCAAATGTATTAAGCAATGTATTTAAGCAAATCAATGTATTTAAGCAGATTGCATTTCATATGAAATAGGTTCAGTTTACATGAATAACAGTATATATTTTAAATCCGTAATAAAGGAGAATGGACATCAAAATATGTGTTTCTGCCCTGAAGTCCAATAGCCATAAGATATATACCAATGGAGGGAACTTTTCAAGGAGAACCTTCCCGACAAACACGACAGAATCAATGAAAAATAATTAATTGACGAAATAACAGTTTAAATAATACTTAATTACTCACATTTAGAGCTCTGTAGCTCCTCACGTACTATAGAGGGAAGTCGTATGCATTGGGCGTCAGGGCAGATTGCTCCAATCTCCTTTGATTTGATTTAAACATTTGCAATTAAACGATAATGATATTTTGGAGATTATATTTTATCGGATCTCACAATAATTCAGGTTCATTTGCAACATGTCACAATGCCACCGATCGAAAGCTTTACGGATTAGTTCGTTCAAAAAACTAACCAAATATTTTTCAACATGGCATAGCGCTTAGCAAAAGCTTAAATAGAATCTTCTGCAAACACTCCTGCGAACTCTATTTAAAATATTGGATCTCCACATCAAGCTGGGTGTGGGGTCACTCAAAATATTCAATGAATGACACCATCTACGTCCGTTTAAAAAATGCTGTTTATTACACTTTCTTCTTTATTGGAATTCTGAGTTTTTTTTTTGTTTTTAATTTATGTTTCGTGTGTATTTTAGCATAATTAATTTTGTGCTGTACGTATTGTTTCCATATGTATACGCTATCGGACGTTCATTCTACCAATGAATTTTCGATTATGGTTTAAGACTTACACACATAAAGCTCGGACATATAGCTCTTGATTATTTACATATACTTATTAAATTATTTTCGGAGATTCTTAAACGGATAAAGACGGCAGTGCAACGGGATATTGAATCTAATCTCAGTAATACAACAAAACGTTTCAATCGGAGTAGGTACAGGTGCCTTAATAAAAACAAAGTGAGTATGACTCACTTCACATTAGCGTAAAATGCAGGAATTAGGTTCGTCGACACAGATACTGTATTTAAAACTAAGGTAGCCACTGCATTCTGAACGTTCAGGCTACTCTGTGGAGCGGTGGTGGGCGTAGAGCAGTGGTGGCCAAACGTTACCGACCGCGACTTTCGTGTTGTAGGTCGTCGGTTCGAACCCAGACAGGCGCTTTACTTTGTGTCAATTATTTCATCACCACTGC
Organism: Apamea epomidion; assembly: GCA_947507525.1. Classification (NCBI taxonomy): domain Eukaryota; kingdom Metazoa; phylum Arthropoda; class Insecta; order Lepidoptera; family Noctuidae; genus Apamea; species Apamea epomidion. The sequence goes on along the minus strand of OX382224.1, from coordinate 11,214,530 downwards.
TCTCAAAACGGTGAAGGAAAACATCATGAGGAAACCTGCATGTCCTAGAAATAAAAATGCGAAGACATCTGACATTACCAACCCGCACTGGGCCCGCATGGTAAATTACAGCCCACTCCATCTCACCGGGAGGAGGCCTGTGTCAGTGTGTCAGTGGAGTGCGAACAGGGGCTTATACGTTTAAAAACTTATACATTAAGGTTTTTAAAAGTTCCACAACTTACAGTCAATTCACCACATTTTTATAAAACTGTCCTGTATACCTACTACGTTTGTAGTTTTGGTCTGCAGCTGAAATAAACAGAAAGATTAGCTTGAACGTTCAGAATGCAGAGGCTACTGTATTCCGATCGTTCAGACTAATCTAAAAAATCCTGTGTTGACAAAGTATCACCACCACTTACAGTCAATTCAACGCTTTCGTATAAATTCAAGCGGTAAAGGTGCTGGCGACTGGCGGCCCGCTCGCTAGCCGCTAGTATAAGTAAGGAATCGCTTCGCCGCATCGCTGCAGTATTCATAAAACGATCGTACAGAGGTAGTCCGTGCACCGAGGCATCTGTCACGGAGATTAAATAAAAGCTTTCTAGACACTTGCAGAAATGTTGTATAATTTTAAACTCTTCTGTTGAAGCGACATGTTGTGACTGTTTATATTTCAGGAAAGTTACAGTTACACTAATATATTTCTGCACGATTTGTTACAAATTGAAACGATCGCTGGGCTTTATTCCGCGTGCTATTGAATCAATCCCAACTAAACCGCATAGCAAGGCCGTCATTTGTAGTTCGATCCCAGTGCATTTTTCTCCTCCTTGCCTGTCTGGGTTGAATATTCGGGTGGTCGTCACAAATTGCCCAGAATTTGACGGTATTCATTGAAGTGCTATAATTTTGCACGTTGCAGCGTCATTTGAAATTCGATTTGTAAGTTCCCATGGGGAGCAAATTCTTGATATCGCCACCAAGGAATATTGTTATCACAATGAACAATACTGGGTAAACCTTTATACCTATACGAATACGTGTGCACGGGTAATATTACACGTTACCCGACAGCGTTGCAGTTCTCTGAATTAAAATAAACCGAACTGTATTGAAGATGGCGGTCAATATTAGATGCCCCTTTCCATACGTATTAAAATATTTGAAATAAAATTAATCAGTTTGCATGCATTTCAATACCAGCTCAGCTCGAATATAATTTCGAACTGAAGTTCAATAGTATGTTTCAACAGTATTATGGGTACACAGAAAAAGTGATGAGCCTGGTCCCTCTTACTTGGAGTTTGAAGTGCGGGTTCCATAATTGTCAGAATGGGTTAAATTGTAGTTTGAGATGAAAGCTTTCATCTTGGTGTTTCTAACCGTTGGGCTATGGGGAATCTTGCGTGGTGTTTGACTAAACATGACTCATTCTGACCAGGACTGCCGAAGACATCTTCAGGAGACGTAGTATCGTTCCGCGGCTGGCCGTCCCTCCAGTGGGTGTCGACTGAGAAGCTGCCCCGCCCCCCGCGCGACTGGATCCCCCCGCCCCGCCCCGCGGAAGACAGCCCAGCTCACATCGAGCACACTTCGGCAGCTGACGGCTCTGCCATGGGTGTCATAGTCACCAGGTAAGGTTACACTGTAAGACAAGACTATGCAACTCGATGTCGAATTATAGTCGCCCGAGTTGATTAAGACAGCCACACACCAACTTATTGTCTTAGATAACGTTTTCGTGATGTTATTCGAGGCTGACCTCGACACGGCTCCGTGGGTTAAAGAATTGACTGTTTACTGCTAAATTTCCATTTCACAATTTGATATCCTACTCATTACCGTTAAGGGACTATTTTAAGGATGGGCACTATGGGCAGGACCGGAAATATCAATTAAAGCGAATCTCGTGTGTCTTTTTCACACGGTGCACGGCGAGTCCAACAAAATACACTACGTGTTCGGATCGCTGGGTTTTAAAGGTTCCGTGCGCGTACATTCGTTAACTGAAAAGTATCACAGATCGTAGGATCTGTGATACTTTTCAGTGTAACAGGTGTAGACCTGTTACCTCGATATTGTGGATTACTGAACATCAGATACATTGAAAACCACCCACGTTTTGGTATTCACTAAGTGTCTATCGTACTTATTACAATATATATATATTTTTATTTTTTCAATTGTTCTTAACGGCCTCATCGTGTTTCTGCATACCGGTCGCAGGCTCTAATTTATTGTTTCCCGGAATGGTTGCAGGCTTTGGGTTGTCGTTTCAAACAAAACCGGGTTTTCACGCTGTGATAAATTTACTCTGCGGGTTCTTTATAAAACTCAATTATTATTTTATTAAAACGAATAACATGCGAATCGGAATATATCCCAAATTCTCTTCTTCTTAGCGTGGCAAATCTAAATATCTATCTAAATATCGCAATCTAAATAGAGTCAACCCGTAGAATTTGGGTTTTAATAAGATATGCAGAATATACATTTAAGTACCTACCTATGTCCTAAAATATTTTTTAGATAAATTTTAAGTTACAATAAAAATACACGCACATAACAGAACTTAAAATAACATTTTGTCGTTATGAAACACACGCCACAAAACTATAGGAAACTTAAAATATGTTTTTTTTCTTTATATTGCAGAAATTCTTGTAAACTATAAAAAACAATTTTCTATCAATCATCTACGCAGTTTAATTTTAATAAAAAATAGCGTCCATTATGGCCGCAATTCGAAAACCATGTCCCTTATCGCACAAACATTTAAATTCCCTGGAATCGCGGGATAGCAGAAATATAGAAGACAGAGCTCTGGAATTCCAGTAACTCCCACTGTGCCATTTAGTCGTCATGACGAGAGATGTCTAGATAACGTGTGGTCAACTATTTCCGTTGAACGGCTTTTATTATAGAGATTATAAAGGCTTACGCGAAATACCGGGCCAATATACATACCCACTCGGCTTTAATATCGGTAATACCTATACGATAACGTCACTATAACCCTTACGGTGGTACACAAGTAGGGCTTAATTGTCATTCCTTCACAGGTCACACCGAACACCAGTGTACCAAAAATTAATTAAAAAACCCCCGACACCAAAAAACTATTGAAAAAATTGCCACAAATAGAACAAAAATGGTATGGCTTTTTATAGGGTTTCTCGTTTATACCATTTTTGTTGATTTTTATTTTTTTTATTTATGCTTTTTGTAGGGACTCCTTATTATTTCATTTTCTTGCGTTTCAAGATTCAGGTAATTTGGTGTTTAATCAGGTTTTTTGTAATTCGTAATTTTGTGGTGGTGGCCATCTTGGATTTGAAATTTATCATAGTGTATAGTATTCTACTAGTCAAGCCAAAGGGCTTGACTAGTAGAATACTATACACTACACTACAGCGTCCTCAATATGGGTATCAAATGAAAGCATTTGATACCGGAGCTGTGAAAAATAAATGTAATTCGCCATTTTGTGTTGGCGGCCACCTTGGATTTGAAATTTATCATACTGTATAGTATTCTACTAGTCAAGCCCTTTCATTTGATACTCATATTGAAGGAGTTGTGAAAAAATATGTAATCCGCCATTTTGTGGCGGCGGCCATCTTGGACCGATTTTCATCAAACATAGCTAAGAACATTCCCGACAAATTCACCTTTCAAACAAAACAAAACAAAATCAAAATCGATTCATCCGTTCGGGAGCTACGATGCCACAGACAGACACACACACATACACAACAGAGAGAGAGACACGTCATACTTATAACACCCCGTCGTTTTTGCGTCGGGGGTTAAAAATTTAAAATATCGTATCATATGTGGGAAAGCTTTTTCATCCCCAACGATGCGGTTGCCTCGTATTAACACCAATCTGTAATTGGATTGACGCTGCCGGTGCCAGAAATCTGGGACACCACCGTTAAAAATTACACTGAATAATGTATCTCATTAACTATCCATTTTAAGTATAGACGGGACTGTTACGTTAGTCTTCACTTTTCTTCAAAGGTCTTCAATTTGCATAGCATTTGAATAAGTTGTTGACTGACGAATAGCTTAGTTGCGAAAGTGCGTGTTAGTCATCATAGTCATTGTCTAGCATACGTAACGCGCGCTTGTGGTCAGGCACAAGATAAAACGTGTACCAGAAAACTCTCGTTAGTCTTAAGCTGGCTGAATTACAATATTATTGTGGACTTACTGTATAATATCGAAGCTCGTAACATAATTAATGTCTCAGTTTGTCAAATTAAATTCATAAATCACCATTTTTCGGACGGCATCTAATACGTTTATCTAACTATACGTTATATTAACTTCAAAACTTCTTCACACATCATAATACAGACATCATGTTCAGAAAATAATTGTCAGCATCGCAATACAAATTCAAAGAATACCAACATTACGCTCATCAATAACATATTTGATTCAATCGACAACAGAAGCTGGAAATTGAAAAATATTTCTCTGCATACTTTGTGATAACAATGTTAAGGTAAAACGGAATAGTATTATAACTTGTATATTTGTTGAAGTTATTTGCATTAAATATGAAACGCTCAATAGACATGTCAACGATGCATATAGGAACGATTTACAGCCACTTGAAGTTTCCAATAATTGATCCAGGATTAAATAACGTGGCGCAGTTCCTATTGTATGTTATAACGTATGTCAGGCAGAACAATGCGTATGGATAGAATAAAACCTCTGGAAGTTCGGGAAATGTAATTGTATTCAGGATATTGAACAAATCAACTGCACCGCACTCCACAGCCAATGGGAACTGCGAAATAACGCGACACACCGGAGATGTGATTGGCTCTACCCATCGAATTATTAGACGGCCTAGTGAGTTACTGGTCTGAATAAAATATCTTAATTAATGTAATACAAAATATCCAGCTGGTAATAGATACCTACTGTTTCAGCATTTACGTTTAAAAAATATTAATCAACGGTTCGAAATGAATATGAAAGTCTGGCCATTTGCGAGCGGAATACTGAAAATTTAAGCTGGATATGCAGGTGAAAAAAAGTACGCAAAAATAATGATGTTTAGTATGTAAAAACACTCAATGCACGACGAGATAAGTGTGAAATTGTATACTTAGGAAAGGCCACCCTCCTTTGCCACAAAAGAAGCTGCTAAAATAAAAAGAATATGACAGATTTAGATAGCAAAGGCGATGCGATGCTTCGTCGAGTCGCTCCTGCACAGTTCTACACTTAAGTGCAGTTGAATGTTCGGTTACTCTCACTTACGTTTATTGCTGAAACGTTTTGTCGCACTCTTGCTCTTCCAATCTTCATTTTGATGCTCTCACGACTCACGTACTGCAGATACCGGTGCCGTGGATATTGACAATCACGCAATATCCGTTCTTGAACGTTTGTATTAAAGATTCGTCGAGCCAGAAACGATTCGTCTAACTGGGGAGACTAAGTGACTAGTGTGTTAAACTGAATTGACTTATTCCAGTCCCATATGGATGTGATTGATATTGATCTTATCGATCACATTTTATTTTACTATCCGGAAAATAAATGAAAAGTATGAATTCAATGTTTTGTGCATCGTCCTTTTTGTCGTTTCCAATCAAAGCCTTTTATAATGGAACAAGTGCCGCAACCTTTTATCGGGCGCGTCAAAAATATCTACAACAATAATATTCGATGGCGTATCGCCGCGTCAAAGCAAGTTATCACACACGAATGGACAGTTTTACCACAAAAAATATCGCAAACAAACCATAGTTGATCTGTGAAAGTCCTTGAAAAAAAAAGTAATTAAATGCTCCACAAAGTTGCTCGTTTGAAATTGCAGTACCTACAAAGTTGTTGACAACAATGTGATTAAGTCGTTTTATTTTGTATGGCTTCAAAGGGAAAGGTCGTATTCGTAGTAGACGAGTTATGAGTTATTTATTGTCTTAAACTCATATATCGTAACTGGATGTTAAAAAACAGTAGCAGTTCATTATTTAGTTAACAATATGCACTGTTGTATGGCATTAGCGGATATCATAGCAGCTCTGTTAAAGTTTAAAATAGTAGCGGTCCCCCGACGGGACAACATTTAATCAAAAAATTTCATAAGTACTTACTTAGGGTCATAATTGCAAGGTTATTTTTTTTTCTTTTTATAGGGTTTCACGTGTACCTATACCTTTTTTGTTCTATTTGTAACTATTTTTTTCAATCGTTTTTTTTAATTTGTTTTAGGCTTTTTACATTCATACGATTTTTATTATTGTTTTGTGTCGAGGGTTTTTTAAATGTTTAATTATTTTTTTTATTTCAAGCTTTTTGTAGGGACGCCTTATTATTTTATTTCTTTTATTTTGTTGCGTTTTAAGATTCAGGTAATTTGGTGTTTAATCAGGTTTTTTGTAATTCGCCATTTTGTGGTGACAGCCATTTTGGATTTTAAATTTACCATAGTATTATACTAGTCAAGTCCTTTCATTTGAAACCCATATTGAGGGAGTTGACATAGCCAAGAACACTCCCGAAAAATTCACCTTTCAAACAAAAAAAAAATAAAATCAAAATCGGTTCATTCGTTCGGGAGTTACGATGCGACAGACACACAGACACACACACCCCCCCACACACACACACAGAGAGAGAGACACGTCAAACTTATAACACCTCGTCGTTTTTGCGTCGGGGGTTAAAAATGATGTTGGCTACACGTCGGATTTTTTCGCAGGGCTTCAATGCTGGCCCACAGCCGCATGCTATCGGTGGCGTGCAACTACACCGAGGGCGAGCACATGGTGTGCGTGCTCGACTTCAAGCGCGAGACTGGACTGTGGCACGCCGTGCTCGCGAGCGTGCTCAATGGAATGCACGTCATCTTTATACCGTACGCGCTCATGAAAGTCAGCCCCGCTTCCTGGATGCACATGATCACCAAGTACAGGTCAGTTCTTTGACTGTTTAGGAGAAAAATAACAGAAGAAAAGTTGTTTTTGTTTTTTTTTAAACTTTTCATGTTTATCTGAACGAGTTTGTTTTAAACCAAGTTTTCACCAAGTAAAATTATCAAATGTACAGAGAAGCCCGTGTTCATGCAACAGTGTCCCTAACCAATAACAAAATAATTACAAGCACTGGGAAACCTTTGTGCCATGAGAAGCCCCTAACGAACTTTTATTGAATTAATTATAATTGTATACAGCGCCATAATAACTACAGCGAAGTCTGGAGACTCGCTACTGAAAGATCTCGTCCAGTTGTCGCTTATCAAGTTAACATTAATTTACCCTGGTATAACTTGCATGAATAAATTCTTATAAAAAACTGCGCGGCGACAACAGTGACAAGCAAGGCACACGATAAATAATCTTTAAAGTAGTTTAAAGGCTCCCTCCCTCCCGCAGACAAGCGCGGCGGGACTCTGGTGGAATGAATTCTATGAAAACTTCATGGAAATCGTTCTACCGGACTGTTTGCGGGAGATTTAACTGGAGGAGGAGTATTATCTGTGTCCAAAACGAGTGACCGCTTTCCGTATATGACCAATCCAGTTGTAACATAGAGCTTCTTATGGTGTTACTTGAATATTTTCAACTTTGCACTAAGTAAAAAACACTTTTGTGACCAAACAGGGCATCGGTCGCCATAGTGAAGTCCCGTGACTTGCACTGGGGCTTGCTAGCCACTCGCGACCACAAGGAGATCTTGCTCAGTTCGCTGCGTATGCTGCTAGTCGCCGATGGCGCTAACCCATGGTCGCTGTCTTCTTGCGACCAATTCTTGTCGGTGTTCCAGAGCAAAGGTGGGAACAAGTTTTGTGTTATATCAGCTCTTAGACTAACGTTTTTACAGGTTCTAGTTGTTTTTAAAAAACTTTAAAATAAATTGTGTAACTGTCATGCATGAACAGTTTACCTCCTAGTGACCTTAAAGTTTTATTTATTAATGGTAATCTGTAAACAGCGCTGTGGGCTACGTTATTACTGCAACTGAAAGTGGCATTAATTGCATCCATTTTTTTTGGTCAGTGTCACTACTTGAAATAACAGTCTTGAGGATCGAATAAATAACCTAGACTTGCAGCAAATGATGTGAACAGCTGATCTTTACTGTAAAAAATATACCGAAAAAACTTAAATGAAGTGAGCTATCATTCTACCTGATGCAAGGGATTGACAATACTGACAGCTGACTTTTCGTTCAGTTCTAGAATTTCAGTCGTGTTTTCCTCTTCATGTTAGGAGTCCGTGGCGACGCTATCTGCCCGTGTGCATGCAGCAGCGAGTCGCTGACGGTTTGCGTAAGGCGTGCGGGCCGCGGCGGTGCCTCGGCCGGCCGCGGCGTGCTGTCCATGTCCGGCCTATCCTACGGCGTCGTGCGCGTGGACGCTGAGAACTCGCTCACGTCGCTCACGCTGCAAGACTGTGGACAAGTCATGCCGTCATGTAAGTTATACTCTCAGTTAGGTAGGGCATTCACGATCGACGTAAAATCATTAGTAAGTCGTTGCAATGTAATTCTAATCTCAATACGGTAAGATATAAAGTAGAACGATTGCCAAGACTTTTATCAAGCTCATTGTAATCATTCTAATTTATACTTTGTCACAATGAGATAAGAGTTACATTGCAATGACTTACTTAGTGGTTTTTCATCGATAGTGTATGTCTTACCGCAACAGCAGATCATCAATTCATCAATGCATTAAATCAGGAATGCTAGTTTGAGTCAATTAATTTCCATTAATTTAATGTCGCGGTGCGGTTAATTTTATGTGTAAACGCAATGTATTAGTTTACAGAGAATTTGAACAATTAAACCGCAATATTGTGATTCTGTGGTTCTCGTTATCTGTTTCTATGACAATATAATAATGTAGGTACTTACAAATCACGAGATTTTGCAGTGTTGTTATTTTGATTTCTAGATATTTACAGTCTAAATGCCAACCATATATCTACCCATTTTTTTCATACAGGCGTGATAGTAGTTGTGAAAATGGAGGGCCCCGCGTACCTTTGCAAGACAGATGAAGTGGGCGAGATTTGCGTCCTGTCCGGTGCAACTGGGTCTGGATATTGGGGTCTGCCGGGTCTTACCAACACCGTATTCCGCGTCCGCCCTCTCGATGCTGACGGCGAACCAATCGGAGAAGAGCATTATGTGAGGAGCGGACTCCTTGGCTTCTTGGGACCTGGCGGTAAGTTGACACATAACATTCTAGGTTTGAGCTACAATCTGTCACGTCACGTTATTTTCATAAGTTCTTAAACACAGTCGCATTCTTTTTTACACACGAGAATTTGCCTTTTTTGTGGAGTATTCGGTGTCCCTGTGGGCGATTTTGTCAGTATACATCGGATTAAAATAAATTACTCTTCTGGTTTCTAATTTGGATGCACTGTATCGTAGTTGTGCGTCCAAAGTCTGTATTACGGGACGCGTGAAATTGCATTTGGGAGCAACAAGACAATAATTACACGAATTCAACTTCACGCTACGTGGCAACATCAAACAAATTTTATTTTAAAGCGCCATACAGTTTTATTTTTATTTGTCTTTCACCACATATGCGGCTGGTAATTGTACACGTACATTTTGATTGGATTGTGTACGAAAGACTTTAAAAACGAAATAAAGGGCTCTGCAGCTAGATAACAACGCCGCCTCAGTTAGGCTGTAGTCATATGAGCGTAATAGCGGCGTGTGTGCTGAGCAAAGTGAGTTACGTTATTGCCTTACGTTCAGTATCATAAACTGTTTTGGTTGACGCTTTATCATTCGGCTGCATAACGAAGCAAAGTGAGTCCTTTGAGGACATACACGTCGATTACCACCATGCGCGTACCTAATGCGGAATACGAAACTACATTACTACATCTTCTAATACCAAACATAATTTATTATCCTGCTCACTTTGCGAGGCGCTAATAATATTAATAACGTTTATTTTCTCTCTGATAAACTAAGTAAGTAGGTACAGTACAGAAATATGTCTACAATATACATTGATGTTATAACACCTATAACACAGGTCTCCAGGCCACCCGAACTACCCGAACAAATTCTAATTAATGAGAACCTAACACTTTACTGGACTAACGGGTCATCTTGACGGAATCTGGGCCTGATTATACCTAATGCGAGTTCTTGATCGCTAATTACCTCCGTAACTTTTACTTCTAATTAAGTTTCTATTGTTTCTCAAGCCAACGCACTGATCATTAGGTGATGTCAGAGGCCAATTGTTAGACGACAACTTCTTCTTTGTTAATTCGGCATGCTAACTTGTGTAATAAATCATAACTACTTAGATAGTAACCCTGTTTCGCTGTCCCTGCTGAGAAATTGCGATCGCAATGCCTTTCATTTGGGTAGCGGGATCGTCCGAAAGGGTTACCGCTGCCCAAAAAAAAAAATGCCTTTCGTTTTGACAGTTCAGCCATATTCATTGCGTTATTTAGGTATGTTGTTGAGCAGACGTATTCTTCAAACCTATGAATCAATGGATTAGGAATTTCCTTCAAAAGCATTGGGATTGTAAATAAAAGTGTGTCACGCAATTAGGATTCTGAAATCCACGAATGCCAATGAATGGTACGAAATAGTTATGAATACTTAAAGGTAATAACCTTCATCTGGCTTAAAACTTAAGAATAAAGAAAGCTGACTACCGAAGTTCAAAATAAATTCAACGCAAAAGTTTCAATAGCTCAATCTAGGGTACGATTGTATCACTACACTGAAGTAAATACAAGGCATCACCGAGCATCAATTATAGGCTCTGACTGACTGCCATTTTTGGTCTATTGATAGCAAGCGGTACTCCTCGGTATGAGGCCAAGGTCGGGCAAGGTTTTACTAGATTCTACCATCAGGAATATGTCAGTAGCAGTCCGGAGACTTGATATGCGCCCGGTTTATGGCAATAGGCTGGCTCCCTATTACATGGAACTTAAACATAACTGGCGAAATGTGGGTGAACCTAATAGGTACATTTCTACCTAACCCTTCGGAGATTACAAGCGGGATGTTATGTTTATTTTATTATTTTAAATGCGATAAAGAAACATCCAATAAAGGGTCGGGCCCAGTATCTTTAACACAAGTTGTCTTGGCAACTTAGCAAGGGTGCTGGTGTCGCCACACTATTGTATAATCTACTCTAAACTGTATGTACTACCATCCATGTATTTAATGTAAAATGTAAAACTTGATGCAAATAAATTATTATTTATTATTATTATATGCTCCGGTTTCCCCATCCAGGTCTAGTATTCGTGTGCGGCTCCCGCGACGGTTTGATGACAGTGACCGGCCGCAAGCACAACATGGATGACATCATAGCTACGGTGCTGGCCGTCGAGCCGATGAAGTTCATCTACCGCGGCCGTATCGCCGTGTTCTCAGTGAGAGTCCTGCGAGACGAGAGGATCTGCATCGTGGCTGAGCAGCGCCCGGATTGTGGCGAAGAGGAGGTACGTGTATGTTCTATTCTTATTAGATTTTTTTCTTCACAGGTTCGTAATAAGGTTCTTTTTGTGTGCAAGAAACGTGCGATAGGCTAGATGTGACGACTTCTAAAAGAGGAATTTGATTTTAAAGTAGGGCTAGTTGACCGTTTTCGAGAAACCGATTAATAATATTCCTTGTATTCTATTTCTCTCTAAATATGAACCTTTTGATTACGATTCGCGTTCTATGTCTCGTGTCCAATGGCATTACTTTTCCGTAATCATTTCTCAAAAATAATAATAAACCTAAAATCATTTACTTACAAAAGTTACGTAGATATTGTTTTTAGCTCACAACTGATCAATATAAAATTCATAAGACAATTTTCTTATTATCAACTATCCTATTCTTCAACGAGTGTGTTCTATTTTGGTGGTTTTATATTTTATACTGCTTGCACTTCAGCATTAGGGTACAGTGTCATTATCATGACGGTTATCTTGTATCTAAACCAAGAACCAAGTGTAAATTTATCTAAAGTATGGTAGGTACAGAATTATTCTTGCTTGAAAATACTACCTTCGAATATCGGAAACAGGTTCAAATCCGATTAATTGAAGCTAAGCTGCGTTCGCCAGACACGTGTAATTCTAGTACGATACCGATAACAAATCCTAGCTATAGGACCATCAAAAATATTTGAGCTTGACAAACAGCCTCAGGCCAAACCGATATTTGGCTCCGGGCGGGGAGGTCCAATCACGGACTACGTGTACAATGCACGGACACCTAATATTTGCTGTAAATATCAACTGTACTACTAACTCGTACGTACACAAACATTTCACCACAACTCGTGCCCATATTTTCACATTCCTTCAGTAAAACGAAACCGCAATAAAATAATATAAAAAATTCACTCATAAAAGATAAATAAACCGCTTATGTTATTTAAAATTTTCCATTATAAAATTGTTCGTTTTACACTCGTCTTCACATTGGAAAATGAGCGAGGAAAATCAGACATAAAAGGTTTAATTATTAATTCATTGCATAAATTATCGCGCTCGATCTTCGTGAAAATGAATCTGCATTTTCCTCATCTCTATTTTGAATCAAGTGGAATAACTTGCAATATTAATCGCTGCACTCAATAAATTCATGATTTTGGAGGCAAACTTGGTTCAATAAAGTGACGACAGTTTGATTGAGACTAGCAAAAGGGATGCAAATATTAGAGACACAAATTCGATCACGGTGGCCAATCACGTAATCAAATGATCTTAGTGGCAGTTCTTGATATCGATGTCGCAGCCAGTCCGTTTAGTCAACCGCCTGGCCTTTGGAAGTAGTGCTCGCCTCGTTTCGCTCTCTCGGCTAGCAAGCGGTTGATCACACTTCTAACCTAACCCTTTGGTCGGGGTGCCCTGGCTTAGTTACTGTGACTAATTCGGCTCGCGCGTGATTGGTTACAGTTCCAACCTAAACTATCATTTTGTGAATATCATTCAGGCCATTAGTTGAACGGCCGATGTTAAGTTAAAAGGCTAAGCGGTTAACTAAACGGCTAATCAAAGCAGTTGGCTGCGACATCGATATCAACAGTGCCGTTGATCTAGTAGTATCACAGAAATAAAGCTAAATCAATATAACTCGGCGGACACTATCGGGGTGCTCATAAACGCGACGAGTGGTGGCGATAAGTGTTCTGTTCAGTATCTGTCGTTGGTATTTTCGAAACATCGCACTTAGTGATAACGTCCCTTTCTGAATAAACCCCTACAAAATGTGGGACGCTGCCACAACCGGCAGAGCAAGGTGTTGACTAATCCAAACCTTCCGTTTTTCAAGAAGTTTTGTGTTTTCTAGACGAATCAGAAACGCTCCAAGTGAAATACTGATCTGCATTTTACATACACACAACGCGATACGACACTACAAAATATATGTTTTAACATACTGATACATTATACATTTACTACAATAAAATAATTTGATTTCTGATTTCCTAGATTACAATTAAAATATTCCCAGCTCTGAATGTCTAGATTTGTTACAATCTTATTGACGAAAGGGCTAATCCGGATCAGGACGCTGTCTCGCCACTCGAATGCGAAATAGAACAATAAAAAATATTTTATTATCTCGATCTTTTCTTGCCAAGTTGCGAAGCTTTCTTTTTCTAAGAATAAATTGGAGCTGAAATAAGGGTTCAATCGTTTTTAACTTGAAAATATTATGATTAACATAAAACATCAAATATATTTTACTTGATTTTCTAATATTACGTACTAAGCGACGTACGTGTAACGATTCTTTAAACTTTGGTAGAGGGGCGCGTGCAGTCTGCTCCAAGTCTAGATCGCGACTGACGCAATCGCAGACTGGCTGAATAGTTGTCTCATTTATCATGACAGGGTGGACAGAGATGGCAATAATAACTTCCGAATGTGAGCGAATGTTGCCGTTATAAGTTTGGACGATCATACTAACTTTATCAAAGTTTGGTTCTGTCTAAATACCGGGTAGTGTTTAAGTTATTTTGTTGAACCCAACACAATGTAGTCTAAAGATGTACTTCCCTTTTAACATATCAGGAGTTTTGTAAGACAAGTTAATAAACACTCGGGACACTAAAACATACAAATAAATATAAAAATTGCCGAGAGAAAATTAAAGTAAGATAAGTTGATGCTTATTAGGGTCGTTATAAAATATTTCAATAAAAATATATATATATATATTGAAACTATGTTTAAAAAGGTATTTGGAGTTTGTTTCGGTCTTTCTTCGCAGAGAAGTCGGATAGGAAACACCGAGTCACCATAATTCATTTTTGAGTGTTTTTTTTAACCATTAAACAGAAATTTAGATCATTTATCATTATTTTCTCGACAGAAAAGTCTAACATTCATCATTACGTCTTGCAGTCATTCCAATGGATGTCCCGCGTGCTTCAAGCGGTGGACTCAATCCACCAGGTCGGCATCTATTGCCTGGCTCTGGTCCAGCCGAACTATCTGCCCAAGACTCCGCTGGGTGGCATACACCTGAGCGAATGCAAGCGTCGCTTCCTCGAAGGAACCCTGCACCCAGCCAACGTTCTCATGTGCCCCCATACATGTGTCACCAATCTGCCCAAGCCTAGGGAGATTCATTCTGGTAAGCCGGCTTTAGATGTTGAGATTCGCGTTCTATTATTTTGTGCATTTGCGATTTTCTTTTGTTTATTTACAGTCACATATAAACCCCTTTTGAAGAAAGAAATAAAGTGTTATTCGAATGGTTTACAAATAGACTTCAGGAATGATGCAGTTGCAAATAATATTTTTGTATGATAATGTGGCTGTGCGCTGGTCTTAGTTGTATCTTCAAAGGCTGCAGACGACGTTGCAGAGGCGATAGAGGCTGTGCTATAGACTTTCACTGGTTATCTGCTCTGCGGGGTGATTGCGTAATACACTATCAGTAGCAATGGCATTCATTTTGACAGTTCAACAACATTCGCTATTGACGTTGCTGAGCAGATAATTTTTTCGAACATATGAAGTAATGGATTAGCAATATCCTTCAAAATGATTCAGATTGCGATTGAAAGTGTGTTCGCAAGTAGAATGCAGGTCTAAGAATGATGTCTTAAGAATCTATTTATGAAATTTATGTTAACTATTTATGGACTACAGCTATGCTCAAGTACACGCCTCGCTGAAGTATTTCTAAGAATTGAAGTAAAATATTTACTGCTGATGAAGCGATTATCTACCGAAAGAAAAGTTTTTAGCTTTGTCTGCTGCCTCAGCAAATTGTTGTGGTATTTGGTTTGCTTTAAAATATTTTATACAATTTTGTTTATTGTTTCCGAGCGATTATTTTTTGCTAGCTTCGACAGTAAAACTTTCAGCTTTTATTTAATTAACTATGTTGTGATATGTTCAGATGTGGGCCCTGCTTCTGTGATAGTGGGCAACTTAGTGCAGGGCAACCGGCTCGCGTCCGCTCAGGGCCGTGACATGGGATACACCGACGATTCGGATGCCGCAAGGAAGGTAATGAATGCACATTTTGGTTTTCATTGCATCTTATGATTTACACTAACACATTAAAAAAAAAAAATTATTAATCACAATTTGTACAAGAATAGAACAGACGGCGACCCCCAAACTGATAGTTAAATCGTATTTTCTCTCACATTCCAGTACCAGTTCATATCTCAAATATTGCGCTGGCGCGCCATGAGCACCTCGGACCATGTGATATTCACGTTGCTCAACTCGAAGGGCGCTGTGTCCAAGGTCCTGACCTGCGCTGAATTGCACAAGAAGGCCGAGAGGATTGGCAACCTACTGCTGGAGAAGGGTCGCGTCAACACTGGCGATCACGTCGCTCTCATATTCCCGCCGGGACTTGATCTCATTTGCGCTTTCTACGGATGTCTGTACGTCGGCGCGGTCCCCGTCACCATCCGCCCGCCGCACCCGCAGAACCTGCACACCACGCTCCCCACCGTGCGCATGATCGTCGACGTCAGCAAGGCCACGCTGGTGCTCTCCAACCAATCTGTGATAAAGCTACTGCGCTCCAAGGAAGCCAGCAACGTCCTCGACAGCAAGGCATGGCCGCTGACGCTCGATACCGACGACATGCCCAAGAAGAAGCTGCCCATCCTGTACCGCGCGCCTACCGCTGAGATGCTCGCGTACCTGGACTTCAGCGTGTCCACGACCGGCATGCTGGCTGGCATCAAGATGTCGCACGCGGCCGTCACGTCGCTGTGCCGCTCCATGAAGATCGCGTGCGAGCTGTACCCCTCGCGCCACATCGCGCTCTGTCTCGACCCCTACTGCGGCCTCGGCTTCGCGCTCTGGTGCCTCAGCAGCATCTATTCGGGACATCACTCCATCCTTATCCCACCTTCCGAGGTCGAGATCAACCCAGGCCTGTGGCTGAGTGCCGTCTCCCAATACAAAGTGCGAGACACATTCTGCTCTTACGGAGTCATGGAGCTATGCACCAAAGGATTGGGCAGCTCAGTCAATCAGCTTAAAGCTAAGGGTATTAGCCTGGCATGCGTAAGGACGTGCGTGGTCGTCGCCGAAGAGCGTCCGCGTATCAACTTGACCAACTCATTCTCCAAACTGTTCTCGGCGCTCGGGCTCAGTCCACGCGCCGTGTCCACGTCGTTCGGCTGCCGCGTGAACATTGCTATCTGCCTGCAGGGCGCTTCCAGTCCAGAACCCTCCACCGTATATGTGGATCTACGCGCTCTGAGGAACGACCGCGTGTCCCTCGTGGAGCGAGGCAGTCCCCACTCACTCTGCCTCATGGAGTCCGGCAAATTGCTGCCCGGAGTGAAAGTGATCACAGCTAATCCCGAAACTAAGGGACAATGCGGCGACTCCCATTTGGGCGAGATATGGGTGCAGTCACCCCACAACGCAAGCGGATACTTCACCATATATGGTGATGAGAGTGACTACGCTGATCACTTCAGCGCTCAACTGGTGACTGGAAATACTGGGGAAGTGTACGCTCGCACTGGATATTTGGGCTTCTTGCGGCGAACTGAGATAAGTACGACGAGCCACGTGTCAGATGACACGTCGATGATCACGCGCGACAGTGACACAGAGTCACTGGCGTCGGCGTGCGGCAGTCTCAACCTGAGCGCTGACACGCACGACACGCACGACGCCGTGTTCGTGGTGGGCGCGCTCGATGAGACCATCATGCTGCGCGGCATGCGCTACCACCCCATTGACATTGAGAACTCCGTGATGAGGTGCCACAAGAAGATCGCTGAATGGTAAACCTTTTGTTTATTTTTACTAAACATCGCACTGATATTTTTGCATTCCACAAGTGTTATGAGCACCTAATCTCGAGTTCCAAGGTTCCATTTAAATTGAATTCATTGTACGTAAATGTTATGTCATGTATTGTTTTATACGTAAATGTTATTTGTCCCATACTAAAATATTGTATCGTATGTTTCCAGCGCCGTGTTCACGTGGACCAACCTGCTGGTGGTGGTGGTAGAGCTTGACGGCAACGACAGCGAGGCGCTGAACCTCGTGCCGCTAGTGACGAACACTGTGCTGGAAGAGCACCACCTCATCGTGGGCGTGGTGGTGGTGGTGGACCCCGGCGTCGTGCCCATCAACTCGCGCGGAGAGAAGCAGCGCATGCACCTGCGGGACGGTTTCCTGTCCGACCAGATTGACGCCATTTACATAGCCTACAATATGTAGGCCGCGAGAGCCAGGCGGTCGGCGAGACACGCGCCGTCGACCTCCTCGTGCTACCGCAAGCCCACCGGAGCACGCCCCAAGGTGACCGCCGCCTCCGCCCGGTCCCATCGCTAAACCAACACGATCGAGTCAGTGAACCCAACTTCGACTTTTCGTTTATCTCCCTTCGTGTTTATCTAATAACGGAACGGAAGATCTAAAGACTGCAAACGCGAATTATTTGTAAGTTGTTGCGACTTGATATAACGATCTGAAGTCGCAACTAGACTGATGTAAGTCTGAACTTAGATTGTTTTACCATTGTCCCTTATCCTCACACGTAACTGACTCTAATTTGACATGATACCATATGATTGCTGCCAGCGGTCGTGTAGACCGTACCGCCGACGCGCGTCGCCGTCGGTTGCGGGCACGTGCAAGTGTTTTGATTCTACAAAACTAGCTTACGGAGTGTGTAGAATAGTTTTCGTAAGGCCTGGCGTATTATTTTGTAAGTTGACATTATATTTTTGAAGAATTACATGTTCGCGAAAGTTTTAAACTTAGTTTACAAACTTTTATTTTGTTTGTGACGTACACGTTGCACAATCTACCGGTGACACCGGGCGTTACTAGTCTGAACGACAACGTTGCACAATAGCGCCACCTACACGATCTGCGTAGAATGCAACTCGTAGTGCAAACGTCGAGCTTCTCGCGTTCACCGCGCGATGACTTGACGAAACTTATTTGAATATGGGTATGAATATACTATTATTTATTATAGTTAGTTAATATCGACCCCTTGTAAATTGACTTAATTTTAATTGTTTCTGTATAAATTAAAAAGCTGCTTTTGACCTAAGTGTACTAATGGTCGGCACGAGGCCATATTTCTTGTGTTATACCAGGCCTTCGAAAAAGTTTAATGTGTAGTATTCTGATTTGCCATATTTGGTAAGGAATCTAAAAGATTTTCTGATAGCCGCAGACTAAGTGATGTAGCAGTAAGCATACGTCGATGGCGAAAATGCCAACTTACTGCAGAGATGATTATTTAAACGCTCAATACTGAGGGATTGCAAGGCGAAATTAGGTTTAGAGGATTGCTTCGTTGGCTTACTGCTACAGCAAGTAATTTGACGAGGAAGCTGCAATAGTTAGTAGATATTGTAATGACGACAGTTGAGAAGAAGTCGTGTGGAATCAAAATACGGCACAAGTCCGAATAGTTGGAATGTAGACTTGTTATTAGGAATTATTAAAGGACAGACGATACGTTAGTAATTTTTCCGTAACACAATTATATTGTTGTGATTATTGTGAATCAAATGATTTCTAATGCTAGTGTGTATGTTAAATTATGTATTACGATAATATACTTAGTATTAGCGATTATTGCAAGTAAAATGTATTGCATTTAAAGTGTTAACGTTAGATATTCAGTTCTTTTGATCGTTGACTATATTTTGGCGCTAAATGTTCTCGCTGACGATTTTGATCTGTTGAAGTGATTTCATTACATTTTCAAAAACGTAAAAATTGTAATTTCCTTTCTTTTGATTAAGAGCTCCTAGAAGATGAGGGCATTTGAGTAATATTTGTAATAGTTTCCTGTATTTAATTATACGATTAATCATAGTAATAGCCGTGTTTTTTGCTAGTATCAGATACATTCTCACCACTGTCGGAGCGATATGGGAGTTTTTTGCTAGTATCAGATACCATTGTCGCGGCGGTATGGGAGTTGTTTGCTAGTATCAGATACATACTCACCATTGTCGGAGCGGTATGGGAATTTTTAAAATCTTGTTGTCTATTGGTATTTTTCTGAAGTTTCAATCAATATGGATGTCTAGCAAGCTTGTCACATAGGACAGACATTTCTTCGTATATTCGCAGTGTGAAACAAATATAATGCTTACTCAACACATCTGTTTTGTGTCTATTCAATGTTAGATCTCAATGAATAAGAAATAGTAATAATTATAATACATTGTATGTGTAATTCTCAATGGCGTGTTATTATCAGACCTTCAACAGATTTCATTAAAAATATATTTGTCTATTATGTTCCATTCCAATATACGTTCAGAACGATTATTACATAAAATAATAATTATAAAAAAGTATGTTCGTCTTTATTAGATTCCATTATTTACTATTATTATTTCGTAATTATTTATTGCTAAATTGTACATATATTTTTGTTATTTAATTTTACGTTAAATGATTTCCTTATTTAGCTCTTAAATGTTATTTTATGAAACGTGGATGGTGTCATTCATAATGAATTGATTAGGAATCAAAAATTGTTTCGATCAATGATTTAATGTACGTATAGAAAATAGTTCAGAATATTCCTTTTATTACATTTATGAAGGTATAATTTTACAATTTAAAAAGTGTAGTCATTAAATAAATAAGTATACAAGTAGATTAAACTCAGTTTTATGAACAAACGTTTGTTATTTGTAATCCTTGATTGTATAAGCATGTCTGGGAGAGAGCGGGTGCCCGCACTCGGCCTCGTAGTGTCTCATAAGCACACACCGCCTGTTGGCGCCACAGTAACCGCACTTGCATTGTTCCCCATTGTATACTTACCATTAAACATTTTTGTAAACCTTTAATTTCGCACAAAAATTCGAAACAAATTTTTGGCAATTTTATAACCTGTTGTTTTCTACTGTCCCTTCGAATGTTAATACCACTGTCGCCAAAGACATTATTTGGAAATTTGTAACAGCTTTTACAATTTGTTTTTTTTTTCTGGAAATGAATAAATAAACGTGCATTCTGGTTGGAAATGTTTATTGAAGAAAGCCCATACCCTTAGCTTTAGACTGATCATGGAATACTTTTATGCTACGCGTACCTATTCAAATGCTTAGTAATTCCTAATGGGTGCATAAATGCAAATTATGTGCGCTCAGCGACTATGCACCATTGAAAGAATCTGTCTGAAGATTCTTGCATTGCTTAGAAAAATGTATTATAGTGATTGCCTTTTGATTTATTAACTACCAGATGGATGAACATCGAAGCCACATAACGTATTTGTAGAAAACTGCAAACAATTTTAGTACCTACTTATGCGAATGTAATGTCGTCGCCGAGCTCTGATTGTTCCCTCATAAACTGCTGCAATAGTTATCAACGATCTGGAGATCTCAGTATCAACATGCATAAATTCTTTAATTGCTTATAACAGCACCTACTGGTTGAGAAAACTACTGTGATAGTATAGAGAATACTACGAGTTAATACCTGGAAGATAAAACCTTAAATAACAAAGTGGCATCCATGCTCCCTCTTGTGAAAAGCGCCACCTGTCATCTCTCAGGAGAACTGCATGCATTCAATGTTGCCACGTTATAATTTGGAAATATAATAGGTGTCTCTTTTCACCGGGTTACAAATTCTAGCGTTCAATGCAAAACTAAAAAACGACATTCAGGACCGCTTGCACTACAATTAAAATTACATTTTGACATAATAATTCATGAAAGCGGAAAAGTTTTTTTTTGTGCTGGCAATTGCAATTAAGTGTCAATGTTATCAACCCGCCATGTCAAAGAGTATGGTTGGTCTGCAATAATTCGACTACCCTTACATAGATGGCGTTAGCAGGCAAGCGGAATCACAGACTAACTATCCTTAGTCTGTGAGCGGAATAGTGCTCATGGAGTATATCTATCTATATATATAAAAATGGATCTTCGAAATGTATGTACGCCCATATTACTTTACTCTTTGGTACGCACATAACTTTCGAACGACTGCACCAAATTGGATAATTCTTTTTTTTGTGTTGGTTATTGTCAGGACAAGGTTTGTATACATTGTTATCGGTTTAATAACTCATAAGAGTATTTTGACCAGATATTTGAAAATTTTGCTACCGATGGCAGCTATTACGGTGTACTACGGTCTACGTTACCCCAGCAGGAAAGTAGCTCCTAGATTGATGTGAGTGGAACGAATAATTAGTGTATAATCCCCTGTGGATGTGCACTACATAAAAAAATTCTGCACTTTGTCGGTTTGGAAAAAAACGGAGAAAACGATACCTGCTGGAGTAACGTTGTTCCAGCAGGAAATTTCTAAACAAATGATCGGAGAGGGAAATATTGTGCCTGGCCAGAGAGCTTATATTTGTGTAAAAAAGTGCACCAAAAATAAAATTTGTGCGCCTTTAGGTTTTTTTTTTCATTTCCTGCTGGAGTAACGTTTTGCGGAATCGTGTACCGTCAAAACCATAGCATGTGCGCCTGTAGAATAAACATACACGAGTAGCTCTTTATTTGTGCGTATTTGTCACAGAATTAAATTTAAGAAAATATTTATAATTTTCAAGTAATCGCGGTTTTTTGAAAACACGAAAAAATATTGTAGCGCCTAAGGTCATCGATATGTACGAATCCGTCGCTTTTTTGTAGTCATTCGAATTTGGTCGGATAATCAGCCGCTGTTTACATTTTAGGTCTTTTGTTTATATTTAGGTACATAATGCGACACATTCCAAGCTGATTTCTTTTACTATATATTTTTGACTAAATACACTAGTTTTTGGTTTACACCCACACATCTGGGGTTTAGCCGGTTTCTTGCATTCTACCGTCAAAGTTATGACACCGTCGTTTTGACTTTTAGCAATATTCTTCAATAATGCATGCATGTACACTTTGAAACTTTTATGGTTATTATAAGCGTCAAGAAGGACCGAATACAGTTTTCAGCGAGCTTATACGTTTTCCCATTTGGGCGCTACAATATTTTTTCGGGTTTTCAAAAAACCGCGATTACTGGAAAATTATAAATATTTTCTTAAATTTAATTTTGTCACAAATACGCACAAATAAAGAGCTACTCGTGTATGTTTATTCTACAGGCGCACATGCTATGGTTTTAGCGGTACACGTTTCTGCAAAACGTTACTCCAGCAGGAAATGCAATATCTCGAAAACCTAAAGGCGCACAAATTTTATTTTCGGTGCACTTTTTTACACAAATCTAAGCTCTCTGGCCATGCGCAATATTTCTCTCTCCGATCATTCGTTTAGAATTTTCCTGCTGGAACATCTTTACTCCAGCAGGAATCGTTTTTTCCGTTTTTTCCCAAAACGACAAAGTGCACAATTTTTTTATATGGTGCACATCCTCAGGACATTATACTCTAATTATTCGTTCCACTCGTATCACTCTAGGAGCTAGTTGCCTGCTGGGGTAACGTACACGCTATTACGCATTATTTTTAAGCTATAATACATTCATTTCTTCTTTCGTTTGAAAGATATGAATGAGCAGCTGGGGTGACGTCACTCCAGCTTACACACACGTTTTTGATCGTAGTTTCAACACTTTTTAAGTATTATCGTTCAGTTTTTTCCTTCCTTGTGCAGCTATTATGACTCCTTTTTCTGACTATAGTCCAAAACCCTAACCTCACTGGTTTGTCTGTATTGAATGAGGAAGCTGGGGTCAAGTCACTCCAGCTAACACACATTAAACGACTCATATTAACGAAGTTTTTGTGGCAGCTAAATTAAGACTGGGAACTTTGATTGCAGCTATTATGCCTTAAATATTGGCATAGGTAGAATTATTCTATCACATAATTATGAGGTAGGTTATACACACAATAAAATTATCAGATTATTGAAAAATCAGCCCTTAATTCATAACCCTTAATTCTACCTATTTCAAAAAAAAGGTTGAGACCTTTGCCCTTTACAATTTATTGCTTACGTTAACTTTTATTTAGTACTTAAGTACCTACCTAATAAGATACAAAATTGATAAAAAAAATACATTTGGTGCTGTCTAACTGGGGTTCTACAGCATGTACCAAAAACCCTGTCCGATCCCCAAGAGTATTATTCGGCATCGTACTGCGTACACATATACCTAACCATTTGATGGATTTGAGATTATTATTTTTCCCCAGTGAATATAATTAAATAAAAATAAAAAATGATCAAAGGCAACACTGATCGCTCGACAAAGTTCACGTGTTACTACCTAACCTACAGTTTTGTGTCAAAGAAGCCGCCTGAGCGAGACGGTTTGTATGATCCCGTGTTATGTAACCACCCGGGTAAAAACCCACGCATGGGTTAAAACCCAATTACCACCCATTTCGACCCGGGTTATCACCCATTTCTGCGGGTGAAAACTTATTCCGTTAGTTTCATATATGCAGGACACAACGGGTGAAGCGCGGGGGGTGCGGGAGGGTATGACGCGCGCGCCTAACATGCAGGGATTCCCGTACGTCCCTTTCCCCCCGCGCCCTACCCTGTATCTTACCTGACATTTATTGTTCACTCATTTTGTCGATAATTGCATTGAGTGCACGTCTTTAATTTGAGTTTTAAATAGGGACCGGACAACCCCGCTTAAGAGTTAAGCCTTTGGACAGGGTAACCCGTACATGGGGTAACTCATATCGCAGTGTTACCTTTTGTTCGAGTTACATCCTCGAAACCCAGCGAAATGGTTAACACCTTTATTAAGGTGACCACGTGAAAGGCTTAACCCCTTCAATGACTTAAGCCTTTGAAGAGGTTACCTTCTCGAAAAGCTTGTTTTCGTGTTACCCTGGATTCAGGGACCGGCCGGATACTCGTTGAAAGGGTTTTTGAAGGGGTTTTTTTAAGCGCTTCAAAAAAAAACCCTATGATACATGTTACACCTTCGAACGGGTGTAGTTAACCCGTTACGAGCGGGTTACCCTTTCAACACCCTGTAACACTGTAACTGGGTAAGCCATTCCAACTCAAGACATTGTAATATGCACTGTTTACAATCGATATTAGTTTGAAAATTGCATGACCACGACCGCACGTGACATCGTACCGCGCCGTGTGCGTTACCTAAGCCAGATGTTGTCGAAAATGGTCATTTGAATCTTATAGATAATTAGTTTTGCGGCTTCTGTAATTGTTGCGCACATTTTTAAATTTGTTGCGCTTATAGGTTTTTCATTATTTCACAAAAACATTTCCTGCTGGGGTAACTTTACCCCAGCCAGACCTTTTTCTTTCTAATGGAAATATTTAAATAATTACTAGCTATAAAATTAGTTGTCTAGATGAAGTAAATGTTGTGCCTTATTTTGTATTTGTTCTTTCATCGGTTGCGAAGTTATTCGAGATTATGCTGGGGTAACGTTTTTGGTTTTGCTAGATCTTTGAAATGGTTAAGCGGATTCTTATCATATTTTGTACATGGCTTCTTAGGAATTAGTTTAAATTTGTTCTGCAATAAAAAAACCAAAATAATACATAGCTTAAAGGTTATTTCATTAAATAGAAAAACACTTCAATTGGTACTCTCAATAAGAGCTCTAAAGACTTACTTTAAACGTTATTTTAAAGCTTGTAACTGCCTTCAAATGTATGTGAAGTTTCATTAGTATCCTGTAAGTATTTAACAAGTTATGATGATTATTGAGTTCTTCACGAGCACGGTCTTGATGCGCGCGGTGTTATTTGGCCACTGGATTGGATATATGAACTGAATGTTATGTCAATTATTAGTTTTTTAGTTCAGTTGTATATCAGTAAAATTTCAGCTCAGTACATTGGATAATTAATGAGATAATACGATTAAAGTCATTAGGAAGTGAATTGAAATGAAGAAAGTGAAGTTTAGGTAGTTACGAAAAAGCGAAAACGCAGAGCATTATACTATGTTTTGAAATGTTTAGTATAATACACCTTACAATTTCGGTACAGACGCGTACACTGTTAAATACATTAATAATATAATAATATCTGTACTATGAAAACATTATTATTATCTTCCAGTTGCACAAACTTATCAAAAATCTTGACGTGTATTTACTTTAAAATTGTGAATTTTAATGCTAGTCACATTTTTTTATAGATGTGATAATAATAATAACAAAAAAATCGTCTCCAATCTTATGCAGTCGGAAGCAATGTTTTTTATTAAATTAAAGATCGCGAACAGGTATTTCACACTTTTTAATATAGAACCTAAATCATGACCATTTCATCGACTGACGTAAGAATCAACAAAATCTGCCTACGCTTATGGTCTCTCTAGAGCGCCAACTAGATCTCTGTTTATGACAACTTTTGTTTCACAAAGTTACTTACGTATTTGGATACTCATTTTTACAAAATGATCTGTGATATTTTTATACAAAAACCAACAAAGTTTTAGAATGTACTTTTACACGTCGACTTTTTGAGATTGTAATTAGTTAAAAGTAATACTTACATAATTATTTGACTGCAGTTTAATATTACTTAATTTTATTAATTTGATCTGTGATTTTAAACATAGGAAAAAAATGTGATATTTGAAATGAGACAACAAAACAGTACGACTAACTGTGAGCATTTTACTACATTGTGATGTCATTTAATATTACCATTGATCCGTGATTTTAATTGATATAAGTAGGTATTAGTAGACATACGTAAAGGTGCGTACAGACCATGTAACGTGTTATATAACACTACAACTCTATGTAAAATGTTATACAACAATGTTAAATAACATGACCACACTATGAAAAATGTTATATAACAATGTTATATAACATGTTATGTTATATAGTCTGTACGCACCGTAAGTTTAGTGTTAACTGAAAAAAACCATTGTATATTATTTATTGTCTGTGATCATTACACAGTCCAATATGAGTATATTTAAATAAAAACTGTAACTGTGTACTGTGTATACTGAAATCTATAATTTAATTAAAAAATAATAGAAAATTTCAAAAAAGCAAAATTACTATCTGTAATTTTAATCTGTGATTGTTTTTAAGTATAAGTTTAATAATACTTTAAAAGTTCAATTGAAATGATTATATTACCTGTCAATAAAAATTATTTAATAATCACGTAGTTTTTTTTAAAACTTGTGTACATGTCTGTACTAAAATTGTAACACTATCCTACATATTTTAGAAGGTACTATAATGTTTTGCGTTTTCGCTTTTTCGTAACCACCTAAACTTGGTCGGGTTACCACGGTCATTCACTTCCTAATGACTTTAATCGTATTATCTCATTAATTATCCAATGTACTGAGCTGAAATTTTACTGATATACAACTGAACTAAAAAACTAATAATTGACATAACATTCAGTTCATATATCCAATCCAGTGGCCAAATAACACCGCGCGCATCAAGACCGTGCTCGTGAAGAACTCAATAATCATCATAACTTGTTAAATACTTACAGGATACTAATGAAACTTCACATAC
Source organism: Apamea epomidion (assembly GCA_947507525.1). Taxonomy (NCBI): domain Eukaryota; kingdom Metazoa; phylum Arthropoda; class Insecta; order Lepidoptera; family Noctuidae; genus Apamea; species Apamea epomidion. The sequence goes on along the minus strand of OX382224.1, from coordinate 11,187,605 downwards.
ATTTGAAGGCAGTTACAAGCTTTAAAATAACGTTTAAAGTAAGTCTTTAGAGCTCTTATTGAGAGTGCTGGGACCAATTGAAGTGTTTTTCTATTTAATGAAATAACCTTTAAGCTATGTATTATTTTGGTTTTTTTTATTGCAGAACAAATTTAAACTAATTCCTAAGAAGCCATGTACAAAATATGATAAGAATCCGCTTAACCATTTCAAAGATCTAGCAAAACCAAAAACGTTACCCCAGCATAATCTCGAATAACTTCGCAACCGATGAAAGAACAAATACAAAATAAGGCACAACATTTACTTCATCTAGACAACTAATTTTATAGCTAGTAATTATTTAAATATTCCCATTAGAAAGAAAAAGGTCCGGCTGGGGTAACGTTACCCCAGCAGGAAATGTTTTTGTGAAATAATTAAAAAACTATAAGCGCAACAAATTTAAAAATGTGCGCAACAATTACAGAAGCCGCAAAACTAATTATCTATAAGATTCAAATGACCATTTTCGACAACATCTGGCCTGGGTAACGGACACTACCGCGCCCGGCGGTCCGCCAATCTTGCGTGTACCGACTTGCCGAGCGACTTGTAAACATGGAATTTTTTTGTGTTTAGTCACTTGTTGTCAAATTCGTAAATCGTAATAACGAAATAAAAATAGTAAGGCAATAAGGCGCCGCACGGGTGCAAGTATCGCCCCACCTACATGCAGCTCAAGTTTATTAGGTAATCCAGGGTAACACGAAAACAAGCTTTTCGAGAAGGTAACCTCTTCAAAGGCTTAAGTCATTGAAGGGGTTAAGCCTTTCACGTGGTCACCTTAATAAAGGTGTTAACCATTTCGCTGGGTTTCGAGGATGTAACTCGAACAAAAGGTAACACTGCGATATGAGTTACCCCATGTACGGGTTACCCTGTCCAAAGGCTTAACTCTTAAGCGGGGTTGTCCGGTCCCTGCCTGGATTACCTAATAAACTTGAGCTGCATGTAGGTGGGGCGATACTTGCACCCGTGCGGCGCCTTATTGCCTTACTATTTTTATTTCGTTATTACGATTTACGAATTTGACAACAAGTGACTAAACACAAAAAAATTCCATGTTTACAAGTCGCTCGGCAAGTCGGTACACGCAAGATTGGCGGACCGCCGGGCACGGTAGTGTCCGTTACCCAGGCCAGATGTTGTCGAAAATGGTCATTTGAATCTTATAGATACTCGTAATTAGTTTTGCGGCTTCTGTAATTGTTGCGCACATTTTTAAATTTGTTGCGCTTATAGTTTTTTAATTATTTCACAAAAACATTTCCTGCTGGGGTAACGTTACCCCAGCCAGACCTTTTTCTTTCTAATGGGAATATTTAAATAATTACTAGCTATAAAATTAGTTGTCTAGATGAAGTAAATGTTGTGCCTTATTTTGTATTTGTTCTTTCATCGGTTGCGAAGTTATTCGAGATTATGCTGGGGTAACGTTTTTGGTTTTGCTAGATCTTTGAAATGGTTAAGCGGATTCTTATCATATTTTGTACATGGCTTCTTAGGAATTAGTTTAAATTTGTTCTGCAATAAAAAAACCAAAATAATACATAGCTTAAAGGTTATTTCATTAAATAGAAAAACACTTCAATTGGTCCCAGCACTCTCAATAAGAGCTCTAAAGACTTACTTTAAACGTTATTTTAAAGCTTGTAACTGCCTTCAAATGTATGTGAAGTTTCATTAGTATCCTGTAAGTATTTAACAAGTTATGATGATTATTGAGTTCTTCACGAGCACGGTCTTGATGCGCGCGGTGTTATTTGGCCACTGGATTGGATATATGAACTGAATGTTATGTCAATTATTAGTTTTTTAGTTCAGTTGTATATCAGTAAAATTTCAGCTCAGTACATTGGATAATTAATGAGATAATACGATTAAAGTCATTAGGAAGTGAATTGAAATGAAGAAAGTGAAGTTTAGGTAGTTACGAAAAAGCGAAAACGCAGAGCATTATACTATGTTTTGAAATGTTTAGTATAATACACCTTACAATTTCGGTACAGACGCGTACACTGTTAAATACATTAATAATATAATAATATCTGTACTATGAAAACATTTTTATTATCTTCCAGTTGCACAAACTTATCAAAAATCTTGACGTGTATTTACTTTAAAATTGTGAATTTTAATGCTAGTCACATTTTTTTATAGATGTGATAATAATAATAACAAAAAAATCGTCTCCAATCTTATGCAGTCGGAAGCAATGTTTTTTATTAAATTAAAGATCGCGAACAGGTATTTCACACTTTTTAATATAGAACCTAAATCATGACCATTTCATCGACTGACGTAAGAATCAACAAAATCTGCCTACGCTTATGGTCTCTCTAGAGCGCCAACTAGATCTCTGTTTATGACAACTTTTGTTTCACAAAGTTACTTACGTATTTGGATACTCATTTTTACAAAATGATCTGTGATATTTTTATACAAAAACCAACAAAGTTTTAGAATGTACTTTTACACGTCGACTTTTTGAGATTGTAATTAGTTAAAAGTAATACTTACATAATTATTTGACTGCAGTTTAATATTACTTAATTTTATTAATTTGATCTGTGATTTTAAACATAGGAAAAAAATGTGATATTTGAAATGAGACAACAAAACAGTACGACTAACTGTGAGCATTTTACTACATTGTGATGTCATTTAATATTACCATTGATCCGTGATTTTAATTGATATAAGTAGGTATTAGTAGACATACGTAAAGGTGCGTACAGACCATGTAACGTGTTATATAACACTACAACTCTATGTAAAATGTTATACAACAATGTTAAATAACATGACCACACTATGAAAAATGTTATATAACAATGTTATATAACATGTTATGTTATATAGTCTGTACGCACCGTAAGTTTAGTGTTAACTGAAAAAAACCATTGTATATTATTTATTGTCTGTGATCATTACACAGTCCAATATGAGTATATTTAAATAAAAACTGTAACTGTGTACTGTGTATACTGAAATCTATAATTTAATTAAAAAATAATAGAAAATTTCAAAAAAGCAAAATTACTATCTGTAATTTTAATCTGTGATTGTTTTTAAGTATAAGTTTAATAATACTTTAAAAGTTCAATTGAAATGATTATATTACCTGTCAATAAAAATTATTTAATAATCACGTAGTTTTTTTAAAAACTTGTGTACATGTCTGTACTAAAATTGTAACACTATCCTACATATTTTAGAAGGTACTATAATGTTTTGCGTTTTCGCTTTTTCGTAACCACCTAAACTTGGTCGGGTTACCACGGTCATTCACTTCCTAATGACTTTAATCGTATTATCACACACTTTTTAATATAGAACCTAAATCATGACCATTTCATCGACTGACGTAAGAATCAACAAAATCTGCCTACGCTTATGGTCTCTCTAGAGCGCCAACTAGATCTCTGTTTATGACAACTTTTGTTTCACAAAGTTACTTACGTATTTGGATACTCATTTTTACAAAATGATCTGTGATATTTTTATACAAAAACCAACAAAGTTTTAGAATGTACTTTTACACGTCGACTTTTTGAGATTGTAATTAGTTAAAAGTAATACTTACATAATTATTTGACTGCAGTTTAATATTACTTAATTTTATTAATTTGATCTGTGATTTTAAACATAGGAAAAAAATGTGATATTTGAAATGAGACAACAAAACAGTACGACTAACTGTGAGCATTTTACTACATTGTGATGTCATTTAATATTACCATTGATCCGTGATTTTAATTGATATAAGTAGGTATTAGTAGACATACGTAAAGGTGCGTACAGACCATGTAACGTGTTATATAACACTACAACTCTATGTAAAATGTTATACAACAATGTTAAATAACATGACCACACTATGAAAAATGTTATATAACAATGTTATATAACATGTTATGTTATATAGTCTGTACGCACCGTAAGTTTAGTGTTAACTGAAAAAAACCATTGTATATTATTTATTGTCTGTGATCATTACACAGTCCAATATGAGTATATTTAAATAAAAACTGTAACTGTGTACTGTGTATACTGAAATCTATAATTTAATTAAAAAATAATAGAAAATTTCAAAAAAGCAAAATTACTATCTGTAATTTTAATCTGTGATTGTTTTTAAGTATAAGTTTAATAATACTTTAAAAGTTCAATTGAAATGATTATATTACCTGTCAATAAAAATTATTTAATAATCACGTAGTTTTTTTAAAAACTTGTGTACATGTCTGTACTAAAATTGTAACACTATCCTACATATTTTAGAAGGTACTATAATGTTTTGCGTTTTCGCTTTTTCGTAACCACCTAAACTTGGTCGGGTTACCACGGTCATTCACTTCCTAATGACTTTAATCGTATTATCTCATTAATTATCCAATGTACTGAGCTGAAATTTTACTGATATACAACTGAACTAAAAAACTAATAATTGACATAACATTCAGTTCATATATCCAATCCAGTGGCCAAATAACACCGCGCGCATCAAGACCGTGCTCGTGAAGAACTCAATAATCATCATAACTTGTTAAATACTTACAGGATACTAATGAAACTTCACATACATTTGAAGGCAGTTACAAGCTTTAAAATAACGTTTAAAGTAAGTCTTTAGAGCTCTTATTGAGAGTGCTGGGACCAATTGAAGTGTTTTTCTATTTAATGAAATAACCTTTAAGCTATGTATTATTTTGGTTTTTTTTATTGCAGAACAAATTTAAACTAATTCCTAAGAAGCCATGTACAAAATATGATAAGAATCCGCTTAACCATTTCAAAGATCTAGCAAAACCAAAAACGTTACCCCAGCATAATCTCGAATAACTTCGCAACCGATGAAAGAACAAATACAAAATAAGGCACAACATTTACTTCATCTAGACAACTAATTTTATAGCTAGTAATTATTTAAATATTCCCATTAGAAAGAAAAAGGTCCGGCTGGGGTAACGTTACCCCAGCAGGAAATGTTTTTGTGAAATAATTAAAAAACTATAAGCGCAACAAATTTAAAAATGTGCGCAACAATTACAGAAGCCGCAAAACTAATTATCTATAAGATTCAAATGACCATTTTCGACAACATCTGGCCTGGGTAACGGACACTACCGCGCCCGGCGGTCCGCCAATCTTGCGTGTACCGACTTGCCGAGCGACTTGTAAACATGGAATTTTTTTGTGTTTAGTCACTTGTTGTCAAATTCGTAAATCGTAATAACGAAATAAAAATAGTAAGGCAATAAGGCGCCGCACGGGTGCAAGTATCGCCCCACCTACATGCAGCTCAAGTTTATTAGGTAATCCAGGGTAACACGAAAACAAGCTTTTCGAGAAGGTAACCTCTTCAAAGGCTTAAGTCATTGAAGGGGTTAAGCCTTTCACGTGGTCACCTTAATAAAGGTGTTAACCATTTCGCTGGGTTTCGAGGATGTAACTCGAACAAAAGGTAACACTGCGATATGAGTTACCCCATGTACGGGTTACCCTGTCCAAAGGCTTAACTCTTAAGCGGGGTTGTCCGGTCCCTGCCTGGATTACCTAATAAACTTGAGCTGCATGTAGGTGGGGCGATACTTGCACCCGTGCGGCGCCTTATTGCCTTACTATTTTTATTTCGTTATTACGATTTACGAATTTGACAACAAGTGACTAAACACAAAAAAATTCCATGTTTACAAGTCGCTCGGCAAGTCGGTACACGCAAGATTGGCGGACCGCCGGGCGCGGTAGTGTCCGTTACCCAGGCCAGATGTTGTCGAAAATGGTCATTTGAATCTTATAGATACTCGTAATTAGTTTTGCGGCTTCTGTAATTGTTGCGCACATTTTTAAATTTGTTGCGCTTATAGTTTTTTAATTATTTCACAAAAACATTTCCTGCTGGGGTAACGTTACCCCAGCCAGACCTTTTTCTTTCTAATGGGAATATTTAAATAATTACTAGCTATAAAATTAGTTGTCTAGATGAAGTAAATGTTGTGCCTTATTTTGTATTTGTTCTTTCATCGGTTGCGAAGTTATTCGAGATTATGCTGGGGTAACGTTTTTGGTTTTGCTAGATCTTTGAAATGGTTAAGCGGATTCTTATCATATTTTGTACATGGCTTCTTAGGAATTAGTTTAAATTTGTTCTGCAATAAAAAAACCAAAATAATACATAGCTTAAAGGTTATTTCATTAAATAGAAAAACACTTCAATAGGTACTCTCAATAAGAGCTCTAAAGACTTACTTTAAACGTTATTTTAAAGCTTGTAACTGCCTTCAAATGTATGTGAAGTTTCATTAGTATCCTGTAAGTATTTAACAAGTTATGATGATTATTGAGTTCTTCACGAGCACGGTCTTGATGCGCGCGGTGTTATTTGGCCACTGGATTGGATATATGAACTGAATGTTATGTCAATTAATAGTTTTTTAGTTCAGTTGTATATCAGTAAAATTTCAGCTCAATACATTGGATAATTAATGAGATAATACGATTAAAGTCATTAGGAAGTGAATGACCGTGGTAACCCGACCAAGTTTAGGTGGTTACGAAAAAGCGAAAACGCAGAGCATTATACTATCTTTTGAAATGTTTAGTATAATACACCTTACAATTTCGGTACAGACGCGTACACTGTTAAATACATTAATAATATAATAATATCTGTACTATGAAAACATTATTATTATCTTCCAGTTGCACAAACTTATCAAAAATCTTTTGAAAAAAAAAAAAAAATTATTGAAAAAAAATACCATAACTCTAAGTAGTCCACAAGATAGGTACTAACGACACTGATAACATCTGGTACTCGTGTAAACGAAGGTCAACTAAAAAAAATAATCTGCCTAGCTTTTTCCCAACAATGTCTCCAACATCCAATCTAACCGGATGCAGCTGAATAAAAAAGAAGGTCAACTACCCAAACCCAAATATTATCTAATTACTGCAACAGTCTTACTAAGGAATAATACCTCTAGCAATGCCAAATGACTATCGGTGAAAAGCCAAAGGCCACATGATTTGATAGTAGTTACTATAAAGACTTGCGACTCGCAGGGATGAATCAGTAAGAATTTGGAGATTAAAGACATTCGTCAAATGTCTTTAATTATGTGGAAAATATTATTCTTATCGATTTTTGTCGCTGTGGACGCTGGGGGTGTGGAGGAAATATATGGGATTTGGGTTCCGGTCGCGTTTTATCCTGTGGCTAAGTACATTCCAACATGCCTACGAGTGTCTTTCGCTAAGGATTCGAACAATATCCAATGTACGTGTTCGGACGGGAAGAGTACGAGCATGTTGGAGTTCCGGCTGCCGGAGCAAGGCGCCGAGGTGCAGGTGTTTCCTGTGCTTACTGTGGACACCTCCGACGACGTGGCGCCTGCTTTGAATGCTTCCTGCAGATGTGGTGACATAGAATACCGAAGCCGGAAGGTCGCGATTTCTCTCAATAATAACTACTCCGTCCTTTACGAGATTCGGAATAATGGTCTTTATACCGAGGCCGAATCATTCAATGCACAAATTTTCGCTCGAGAAATTCCAACGTTTAAGGAATTGCGTTCTGTGATGGAAAACATGACGGGATTAGTAAACCGGAATAGTGGGATTATGTGCACACTGGAGTATTTCGATGCCGAATTACGATATAAGGCGCACCTTCAACAAATTCTGTTCCGGGAGCGAAGAGCTCCATCGCTCGGGTCCAAAAACTTACCTAACTTGGTAAAAGTATTCAGTGATAAGTGAATACAACGGAAATTATTAATTTTAAAGTAACGTTGACGTTGTTATTGAAGATGAGTAACGTAGTTCGACTTCACCTACAATTCCATGGTCCTCTTTGGACTGGGGAACTGTAGTCGCATTCCGTGCAACATTAGTATAGATAATACAGAATGATTTCGTTATTTTATTTATTTTAACATTTGATTAAAACCTTTAGCTTTAAAATCTGTGAGTTGGTATCGTCTGCATCAGCGTCATCGTCGCTGTTCTGCAACAGCAAATGAAACCGAGTAATAACTCGATTATTCGCTAGACTATACAGGTAGGTCACACGTTTCGGACGAAACGAAATTGTTGAGTCTGAGCCCATAAACGCGCTATGGTCGAACTAGTTTAGCTCAGAAATAATGTGGTTACTCGAAAATTGTGTTTGGCCGCGCTAAAGACCTGAACTAAAACTAACACGAAAGCGAAAATTCTATGACCAATTCCCTACGTATCTACGTCCGAAATTATTATCTGCTGTCCAGTCTTGATAACGACCTTTGTCTGCTGCATATCATTCACGCGATATCCTAGTACCAATAACTCAACTCGGATCTTCTAACTTTATTAAAAGTCGGCGCATCGGTCGTCCATCTTTCATACATCTCTTTTAACTGTAACCTCAGTATTCACCTCTGTCATCCTAGCCATATAATATTATTATCACCTTTCAAACAACCTATCAATTGTCTTCTCTTATAGCAATACACATGCATAGCTAACTCACCTGTGTGCACCTAGGTATGTGTGTGTGGTGTGTAGCTTTGAGGAAGGTCTCAAAGCTGTCTACGAGACATTCCCACGTGTTTCATTCATTGAAATTAATGAATGAAGTTCACCCCGTCGCGTCGCAGACACACAGCCAGCCTTCCAAACTCACACCTCATTTTCGCGGGAGGGAGACAAGTAACCCCATTGAGGGGCCTGTATTTATCAGTCTGCCGTAAGGCTTCGAACGGGAAGGTAATGTCGCATCGCACTCCACATAACTTTATGAGAAAATTGCTGCTGAAAATTATTAGATACGATAAAAAACAAAAGAAACAATGTTTAAAAATTATATAGGAGGAATGAATTACCCCAAAAAATATAATTTGAATGAAAGTACTTTTAGGAACAGGAAGTGGGTATAGAATAGATGGCATGATTTCAGGAGTCTGCCTACAAAGGCAATTCGCGGCAGTCGGCTTTGCAAATAGGATGCGGGTTGTGTCAATTTGAAAGGGTTAGGGCGATCGTACTTATATGTATACGAGAAAACAGTTTTTTTAAAGTTTTTGTTACAATTAAATTAATTCAATAATTATATATATAAAAAAAAAAGTTTATTACATATCATTTTGGCTTACATTGCATGTCGAGGAGTCTCCATTTAGGCATAGCAATGCCTGTTGTTGAAGGCTCCGCTCTTCCCTTACATTATAAATTACAAATAGGTAATAGCAAAAAGAGAAAAAACAAAAAAATAAATGCAAAAGTAACTTTGTATCATCATAATTTAAATTGTGTAGCCATGTTACATACATATTTGTATTATTTTTGCCGAAATTAGTGCTTTCTTAGGTCTTATAGGTTTCTAGGTTGAAAAGGTCAAGAGTTAGATGATAATTGTCTTTTATGGAAGTTTGTCTTAGAATTTATGGCACCATGTTTTTACAGATGGTTTAATTTGTTTACAGGCCTTACTGCCTTAGGGTTCTCCTACTTAGGGCCGGTTTTTTGATCCGTAGTTAACTCAAACAATTGTTAAAAATAGTAACTAATGGTTAAGTTTTTGCAAAATGTGTTTTTGATCAATTGTTACTTTATCTAATGGTTATTTTTGTAACTAATAGTTAATTATTTGACCATGAGCAATGATATTATATCATTAGATAAAAACTAAAAAAAATCCCTACTTTTTGACAAGTTTTTGACATTTGTTTGTCGCCGAGATGAGACTGCGACTACATTTTGAACGTTTTAAATTAAGATAATTGGGCTTCAGTTCAAATACGTGGAATGCGTCACTATGTGGGGACCCTCAAGTTTTACGTTTGACA